>LPNX010190372.1:343522-365438 GCA_001517045.1 Pseudotsuga menziesii
TAATGGATATTCCACTGACTGCATCACATCTGACTTTTCACAACACTGCTTCTCAATGTCTTCATTACTGATACCCTTGTGCGGCTCTGCATGATATGACTCTGAATGATCACATGAAAATTTTGAATGCTCCTCTTCCATACTAAGGTTTTCCAAGGTCTCTAGATCCATGCTTCCCTCTATGGAAGTATAGTAGATTGGACTTCCACAAATTTCTAAATAGACACTCCCCTTGCTGGATATAGCATAGATAGGATTCTTAATAAGATATCCACAAAAATCCCAATAGTCATCACCATCATCTATGTTAGATGTGATGGATTCCCCATTGCTGATACTAATATATGGCTCAGACTGATCATGTGGATAAACTGCATGCTCCTTTTTTATATCAAAGTTTCCCAAGTCCACATGGTCCATGCTCTCTCCTTTAGATATGCCATAGATAGAAAAATCAACAAAACCATCAAAAGTTTATGGTTCATTATTTTCCTCTTTATTCATGTCATAGACTGGATTTTCCATGAATGTCCAGGACTCCTCATCAACATCTTTGTTGGGGATAAGGGAGTCTTCGGCACTTGTATCATTCTCCAAGCTATACTTGTCCTCATTTTCATACTCATCTTCTTCAGAGAAAAGGTCACAAGGTAGTAAACCTTCAAGACTATCATCATTATATGGAGAACACATAGGAGTCCCATCATGTATATTATAGTTTTCATCATAAGTTTCACTATAAGATTCTGCAATGGTTTCATCCTCAGGCTTGTACTGTTTAAATGGTGACAAAGGGTAGGCCTGGCCTACCATGTATATATGATCAAGCTCGCTTGAAGTTGTTTCCTGATTGCAACATAGCAAGTGCTTTCTTGGTGGAATTGTTCACAGGGTCTACACCATGGAATTACTTCTTCTACCATGTTAGCTAATCTAACTGGTTTGGAATCCTAGGCTCTTGCTGAGGAAACTTCTTTTGATACATCTGATTCTGCCTAGGCTGAAAGTTCTTAGGTCCATTATTTCTTTCCATTGTGATTATTCTATTGTGCATAAGATTCAATTGTGCAGACTGATTTGCCATAAGTTGGTTTTGACTAGTAACCAAGTCTTTTATCATGTCTGTTACCTTTTCCATGGGATCTTTAGAGGCTCCCTTTTCTTCTGATTCAAAGGCTTTTCCCTTTTATTCGTTGTATGAAATGTTTCCCCTAGTGTAACCTGGAATCTTGGATTTGCCTGAAGACTGCATATTCTTTTCAATTTTCTCGGCCAATTCTTGAGCAGTTTTTAGATCGACCGGCTCTTTGTTCCTTAACTGGTACCTCAAATCACTAGTGAAAGCTTCGATGTAAGATATTAGGATGGAGGCATCCCTTGGATTGATTTCTCTAGGAAGTTTCGCAACCACATGCCTGAACTTACTATTAAATTCATCCATGGTTTCATTCTCCATCTTCTTTATGTTATGAAGGGTAGCAAGCAGATGTCTTGGTTCTTTCTTTTCTCCCCATTTCTTCTTAAAACCCTCTAGGAGTTCACTAAGAGTTTTATATGAATCATCATCTAGGTCAAAGTACCATTCTTCAGAATCATCTTCTAAGGATAAAGCAAAGAGCTTCATTTTGACATCGTCATGGTCATTGGAAGCATCATTGCAATCACTGACTAGGTGCTTTTCAAACTTTCGAAGGTGAGACTTGGCAGTGATGGCATTATTGCCCTGAAATATGGGGAGCTTCTTGATAGCATCTTTTGGAATGGCATGGGGAGCACCTGCTATCTGAGAAAATTCAAGGGGTTTGAACAATTCCGTCATTTCTTGAGATTGGTGAACATGACTCTCTACAAATAAGTGATGGATATCTGAGAGGGATTGGTCTCCTAAATTTTCAAGGTTTCTACGAGAAGTCTGCCTATTCAATCTTTCCCTAATGAACCTTTCGGGATTAGGGAGAGGATTGAATAATCGTCGTTGGTTTCTTCGGGTAGAAATTCTTGAAGGAATGTTAGACAGTGGAGTCGTCAGATGGATCGAGTTTTAATTTTTATGTTTTTTAAAGACTAGATCAATCAAAAGTTTTTATCTTTTTAGTTGTTTAGAAAAAAGTTCAGCTAAGTCGTACTCGGGAATAAAAATATTTATCCCTTGCAACGGCGCCAAAAAAGTGTTGCCGCCTTACACACACCTGGGTCACGTGGCAGAAATCTTCAAGCCACTCGGTGTGTCCTTGGGGGCAAGTCTTGAGTCAAGGTTGTCACCTTGTTCTTGACTCCTCCGTTTAGGCTCAACTCCTAACGAAGCTAAGGGGGGTAGACCCTATTAAGTTACTAAGGCTAATTACTTACTATGGTGATGTTAAATTGAATGAATTACTTAGGAGTTTGAAAATTAATCAAAAAACAACCATAGATGACAAGATACAAAATGAGCGCACGAAAGCACAATGCTGAGACACAATATATATATTTAGCAAGAAAATAACCAGTGCCTTAGAATGGAGTCAAAATAAAATCAATGTACTTGCATGTGCTTGGAGTGAATGTTTTGCAATTGCCTCTTGGTACATTTTAAGTTAATGTGAGGTATGAGCTGATTAAAATTAGGCGAAGGGGTGGACTCCATATATGCCCAAGAGTACTTGGAGTATGTCCAAAACTAAACCTTCATGGCTACCCGCAAGGAATATGTGGGCTGAATGGAGTCTCTGGGGCTATTGTTCATAACGCACCCGTTAGGGTGTGACAGAGATCGACGCCCTAAGGTCACTTTTTAGAAGTTCCCGCTTCCTTTGGGTATTTTGCCACCGTAATGGTTTGATCTAGGTGTTGGATTTTCACCTGATGGTTTGTCAATTTGGGAGAGTGAGTCCTAATTATTCTAGTCACTCAAATGCTTTTGATACAGCTTGACTAATCAAACGAACCGCAACCAAGTGCAGAGCATACACATTGGAGTCTTGTTAATTTTAGTAAATTTTAAAATGGGTGTTCTTGTTAAAAAGAAAACCCTCCAGGAACCTCTTTCGATCCAAGTGCATCTCAATCGGGGAATCAAGGAGGGGTTAATTTTATAAAATCTGAAGAAACAAATGATGAAAAGGAAAACACAGATACACAATTCCGGTTTTTTAATTAGTCCTACCATGCATCTCTTTCCCATTTCGGGTCAATCGGGAAGTCGTGGAGTAAGTATTAAGATTACTTTGAAATATCAAATATGGAATATGAAATTGATAATGAATCAAAGTATACTACCCTGTAGATTAGAGCTACGCTATTTTGAAAATATATGAACAAAAAGTAAAAAAATGACATCGACGCGAATCCCCCAAGGGGGGATGGGGAATGGGCTCAAAAGAGCCTATTCAAAAAATATTTTTATTACCAACGGTTACAATATCAACAAACTGATATGATGCCTCTTGATTCTTATATAGAATGAAATCAAGAGCTTACAAAGTGCGAAAATTAAAGATTTCAGTCAAAAAGGGAGACCCCTGGGGGATTCAGAGGCCCAAAAGTCACTTTCAAGCAGCAGCTCTTCCTTTTTTCTATTATTCTTGATAAAAACCAGCAATATTATTAGACTGAAAGATGCCCAAAAGCACTCTGAAAGTACCTTTGGGTCAGCTTACTTTTAACCAAAAAATGCTAAGTAAAAACTAGTTAAAAAAGGTAAAAAAGGAACCAAAGGAAAGAAAGCTTTCCTTGGGATCTTGGCTTGAATTTTAGGCAGCCAATATCATGTGCACTGATTTCTAGATTTATCTTTTATAACAGCAAACAGAAATCTAATGCATGCAAGCTACAAATTTTCTTTAAAATTCGATGCAAAAAGGACGATTTCCCTAAAGCTAGATCTAGAATGCTTATGAAACCTTTTAAGAGCAAGATCTAGACTATGGGATTTGAAAAGATAGATCTATGTTAAATTTACTTTTAAGATGATAGATCTAAACAAAATCAAAGCTATGAACAAAACAACCGGGTAAAAGAGTTGATTTTGAGGGAGGAAGAGGAGGAGAGAAATGTTGGTTTCCTTGAAGATCCACAGTGGAGCTTTCAGGTGGAATGTCGAGGGACTATGCATTTGGAAGGTTTTGGAGAGAGTGAAAAAGCAAACTAGATCAGCATCCTCTCCAATCTGGGAACCTGTAGCTCAGCTGAAATCAAAAAACTTGCCGAAAAACTTGTGAGATCCGATTAGTACATACATAGAGATTCGGAATAACATGCATATAAGCTTATAGAACATGCTGAATCTAGATCTCTAAACATGCATCGAAGGAAAGAGATGGCCAATAAACTTATTGAAAAACACCTTTCCTATCAAGACCATAATAAGCTTATTATCAATCTTAGCAACGAATCCACAAGCAATTAGCAAATTTTGAACACAGATACAGGTTACCTCAGTAAAAAAAATGGCAATGATCATCCACACATACAATGGCACAACACTGTCTTGCCTCCAAAGCTTCTCTTTATTTCAAATGAACAATAACAATAGTACAATAGCAGTAGCACCTCAATCCCAGTTCTAACTAGCTTGGAAGAGGAAGCCTGAGCTTTATTTATACAAAAAAAAGGAGATTCAGCCCAAGGGGGCGCAAATCCCAAGGAGATAGACCACTATAGCTGAAGGAGAGTCCATCAATGCCTGATCTATGTCTAACTGAGCTAGATCTGAGTCTCACTGAGTGCAATTGTCAATCGGAGAGTTGATCTGACTGACACCTCAACCTGTTGACTGAAGCATCCACCAAAACTCATCCAAATGAGCCAAAACGTGTGGAGGAGATAGGGAGGGCGAAATTCTCCATAAAGGATGCTGAAGATCAACTCTGGATCTGATTTGATCACCTCCTTCAGTCAAGGATTTGTCAGATCTAGTCAATCTGGTTCAGATCTGACTGATTTCAATCAAATCGACTGAGAATCCACTGATCTATGATTCTGGATTTGCTCCATTATTCATCAATTTATTAATTAAAATAATCAATAATTGATTTTTGGGGCTTTCTGACCCGAGTGATGGAAAATCTCTCAAAACTAGGAAATAGTGGATCCATGGGTTTACATGGTGCTCTTAGCTTGAAAATGAGCACTTACATGACTGAAACTGATTATTTGGCCCACTTTTATTACAAAATTAATTTTTCCAATTAAACTATTAAAAATAGCCTAAGTTTTGGAAAAAATAAATTTTAATAAAAAACACTGAAAAAATTAAAAAAATAAAAAAGTTGAAAAAACCTAGGGGGACTTAGACATGTTCATATGACTCGACCATGATGCCTAGCATGTTTATACATTGACACATAGACTCTAATAACCTCAATAGACCTAAATGCCAAGCCGACCACCCCAACTTTGGAGGTATGGAGTGAAAAACTCAGAAATTATCAGTTGTTTATTCAACAACCAATAATAACCAAGAAAAAAAACACCCTGGGCTGATCGGATTGACAAATAAAGTCTAAGAGACCGAGTCTTTTATAGACACTATCATGCTAGAACATTTATTACAATTCCCCCATGGGGTATGAACATGTGATATAGTACAACAAAGCTTCCCAGAAGTAAGACTGAAGGTCTTCTAAAGTCCAAACAAGTTATCCTTGTCTGGTTCACTAGGCTCACTTGATAAAAAACCACTATGTACAACTTAGGTGGTAACAGGGCCCCTGTTATAAGGATGCATGAAGTTGAAATTAGGGTCAGATTCTACGGTGTTAGTTTGAGATTTACATACTGATGATATAACTGATTCAAATTTGTTCCAAATGCATATAAATGAGGATAACTGTATGTTACTACAAGCAGCATTTTCCAAAAATAGAGGCAATTAGTTCTTTAAATCCTCTTTATATGATAAGTTAAATATTCATTATTATTTTAAAAAACTAAGGAGATTTTTGGATTGGGGGCATGCCAAGATAGGTACTTGGATCTAATGAATGCATTAGATATGTTGGCCACATGTCGAGGCAATAGAAATCCAGCTGGGTTGAGAGTGGCTGTGCTGATGAGTATAGTTTGACATTCCGTACCTTACAAGATAAGGGTCTCCAAGGCACTCGGTATAGTTAAGGAGTAGAGTAACTTCCAAGCTATTTTCTAGATTTTAGGGGATGGGGGCAACCATTTCGCTCTTTAGCTTTTGAATGAATGTGATTATTTCCAGTGTCTTTTGCCCGTAGCTATATGGTTAAGGAGTAGAGTAACTTCCAAGCTATTTTTTAGATTTTGGGGACGGGGACAACCATTTCATTCTTAGCTTTTACATGAATATGATTATTTCCAGTTTCTTTTGTTTGAGTTTTGCTTTGTTGGGTTCCATTGGACTCTTGGAGAACTACTAGAGAAAACAGATAAATACTTGCTCTAGTATTACTTAAAGTAGTTGCTTTTAATACTATTTTCTTTTTAAGATCCATCATGATGATACCAAGGTAGCCTTGAAGAGCTTAGATAGTTTGCTTCTGGGGTGATCTATAAGGGTTTTTCCAAAAGTACCTCTTGCCATTTAATGTTTTTATTTTTATTTTATTTAATTAGGCTGGGGACCTGGGTATATCACACTTGTTTACACGAACAATTATTATGTTTATATTTTCTTTCTAATGAATTAAGATGCAATGCAAACTTGCGAATGTCTTGATTACGTTTCATTTGAGTAACTCTTAAGCACCAAGTTTGGATGATTTGTTGTGGTTCGTCTACACCTGATCTTATGCAACTTGGTAATGTATACAAATTGTTGGTCATAAAACATGCTAGAATGATAAATGCTGAGAGCATACAGTTATAAGCAGATTATGTTAAATTTTTTAAATGGTATGGGAGGCTGGTATGTTAGAGTTTTGCCTGTAATGATAATTTTTTCGCTTCATGTTATTTTTTCGTCAGGGCCTGCAACATTAGGTTAATACAATCAAATACCAAAAGATTGAGGATAGGGGATTTTATATTGATTGTATTAACCTAATGTTGCAGGCCCTGACGATATGCCAGCACACATCAAGTCCTCAATGTTTGGTTGTTCTCTCATGTATGAAGCCTTCTAATCTTGAACTATGAATTAGATGGCATCTTTTCTTTAACACTTAAACTACACTGGTATCACGAGGGAGGAGAAGTACTAGTATTTTAGGCTAGGACACATAATGAATGCTGCCTGATTTTGCAGGATATCGATAACAAATGGGGAGCTTAGTTTGGGAACATGGCAGGTTGGTTTGCAATAAATGACTCCTCTGTAGTTTATGATCTCATTTTTACCAAGCATGTTTCTTCTTAATGCTTTTTTGAACTTCTGTGCAGGGAATTTTGGTTTTGTTAATCATATCTTTTTTTTTTATATCTGGAAAGGTTTATATGAAAGTCATGGATTTAAACTATTAATCATAAATTAGATTTTGAAAACATAGAAAATAGGAATAATGTTTAATTCATTAATAAAGATATCAATGAATATATGTTTAAATTAGATTTTAAAAAATATGGAAAATAGAAAGAATGTTTGAATTCATTGATAAAGATTATTCAACATAGACTTGTTCTACATGTTCTACTATCTATTAATTATAGAATGTCTAACACACTATGCCTATTCTATTTTGTATGAACTTTAAGATGGAAACCTGTATTGTTATTAATTAATATTCTTTAATTAAAATTCTACTTGTTATTATTTATTAATTATAGAATATCTTAGAGACTATGTCTATTCTATTTTGTATAAACTTTAAGATGGAAACCTATATTATTATTAATTAATGTTTTTTTATTAAAATTATGCTTGTTATGTGCGTATAGGCTTAATAAAAATACCATTTTTTAGTTGTAATATTTTTATATAATTATTTTTTAAAGTTAAATAAGTAAATATTATTTTTTATATATTGAATATTTTATTATATGTTATTTTAATTTCACAAATATATATAATAAACATAGAGTAGAGTGTCTATTGTGTACTATGGTGTATTGAAGTTTCAGAAATGCCAAATTAGCCTTGGTTCTCCTTACTATGCTAAGAATGTTATAAATAAAGGTAGGGACTAGCTGCTTTGCAGCTATTCCTTATTTTACTATGTTTATTTTTTTCTTTGCTAAAGCAATACTTCATAAACTACGTATAGTTTTCTAGATCAATAAAAATTAATTCGTCATATACATTATAAAAGTTGGAACCTATAAAACAACCTAAATAAAGAAATCTTTAGATTTGAATTTCATTTCAATTTGAAATATAAGACAATAAAAATAAATAATCTTTAGAATTCTATTTCAAATAATATAAATAAATAAATCTTTAGGTTTTTATTTCAAATAACATTGCAAATTGGAATTAATATAATTTTTATGTAAGTTATGAAAATAGTTCTACATGAATTGGCATTCTTTGTTTTCCAATCTTTAGTGTAAACTACCAAATTTAACAAGATAGTGTAGATTGTTTTGTGTTTAATAAATAACAAAATAGAAATACCAAATAGCTTTCACTGAGAACCCCATCATAAAAACAAGTAAAATACAAGATTAAGACAATTTAAGTGGCTTAATTTTTTTCAATAACAATTAAAAGTATGAATTATCCACTTGAATTTTGATGAATGTATTGAAATGAAAATCTAAATTGATGAAAATGCTGATGAAAAGAAACAATTTTTATCTAGACTTGCATGATTCTTTGTTATAGAAATAAAAATTATTAATTACCTGTTTGAACTTTTTGGAATGAATTTAAACTGAAATCTAAATTCATGAACTCCAAACCAAAATCCAAATTTAAAAATGATAGGTAGTCTTCTACTCGTTGAAGATTCATCTTGGATCAAATAGATAAGTTGGGTTGCGAATGGCATATTATTTGTATTCATTTTGGAAGATATTTTTACCTATAAGTAGATAGAATTCAACAAAGCACTCAAAGGATTAATTTAATGAATGCAAATACATTTATCGTTTTCTAAACTATTTTATACAAAAATCTATGTATATGTTAGATGCATTCCTCCTTAGAAGTGAAAGCAAAAAGCCAACAAAACAAGGATACTAATATTTCATTAACTTTTTAACATAAATCCATTACACATAATAATAATTAAACACAATTAATTATATAAAATTAAATCACAATATAATTTTGCAAATTGAGTTTTCCATTCAATTAACACCAGTACAACTAATCTATACATGACTTTGAGTAAAATATTTTCACAAACTACCATGTGAACACGTAACCTAGAACTCCTACAAGATAATTCACCAACAATTCTATCTACCACCCCAATCATCGACATTCACCACCACAGCTAGGGTTTCTAAGAGAAACAAGTTTTTTTCTCATTTTGAGGCACATAGATCTTCACACCAAGATTGAAAGTTGAGTAATTATTTCAATGTCTTCAACTTCTTTTATTTCACACCATGGGTTTTAAAAATTATGAAATTTTGCCAACAATTTTGGAGCTAGAGTATATATTGCTTTGACTATTTTTCATGTCACAAAGTAGCATATAAAGAATTTGACCTCAAATATCTCTTCGTTTAACTTTCATTCAAAATTTTTGTAAAGAATTGTAGTTTTAGTAAGATAACATGAGTTACATCCAAAGTTGTAATTTAGATGGGAAACACTTTTTAAAAAGACTATTAATATTTAATACCAATTTATTGTAAAATAATTTACTTTATTGTCACTTTTTTCAAAACAAACTATTTCCCTTCACAATTATAAAAACACTTCAAAACTTGTAATACCTTGAAAATTATATTTATTTAGTGTTATGAATCTCTATGATCAAATAAATAAATAATTAAACTCAGCAATATATGATTTAAAAAGAAAATATGGAATCTTGTCAACATTGCCTTAATTCATTTGGTAAGTTGTTTAGAAATGATTACAAGAGGCACCATTTTTTTTTCCAACCATGAGAACTCTCCATGTCGCCCACCCGCACCACGTGGATACCAAACTCATGAACCGGGGCTAGCCTTCATATCAGGTAGGATACAACGAGAGTACGACCACCACCGTAGTCATACATGAATTTTCTGGGGTTCAGTATTCCTTCCTACACCTCCCCCGTAGGAAACCGGACTTCTATCAAGGCGACCATACCAAACTCATGAACCGAGGCCAGCCTTCGAATCAGGTAGGATACAACGAGAGAACGGCCACCATCGAACCCCACAGAAGCCAATTTCTCTTCATCTCATGGCTTTTTACAAGAGGCACCTACTTGAATTAAAATGGATGTGTGACATCATTTGCTAACTTATTAAGATTCAATTATGCAAAAGATGTAGTTTCATTCTTAATACTAAAAAACATTACTTTCTTTTTTATTTAAACAAAATCTACTTTATTTTTCTTTTGTTTTCCTTCCGTGTTTTTTTCACCTCTTTGAAGCAATTGCTAGTTAAACAAATCCTATTATATATAGGATTGTTTTAAAAAACAACCAAACCCGAACTAGAACCGATTGGTCTGATCGGACAACTAAACTGGGACCTTAAACCAGTACAAAACCCGGACCGGGGATCGGTTCGATAACAAAACGACATACCTGAACACTGAACGGTCGGTCTGTGACCAAACCGGTCCTACCGAGTCTGTTACTAACCAGCCGATCAATGACAACTCTCTCCGTGGGGCTCGAAACTCTCTTTGTCTTTCCAATGCAGTCGACAATCAGATGCCAAGAGAGAGACACTCATATTGGGTATGCTTTTCTGGTAAAAGAGCGGATGTTAAAAGGAAATCAAGACTGCTATTCTTGGCACTCTTTTGTCATTGGGACAATGAGCAGAAGCTGGCCGATCTTTTGGCATAAGAAAATCATATGTATCCCTACAGTTGACTGTTGTTGGAAATTTGGAATAATCAAAATTCAAATTGAGTTGCCAGAAATGTCCAGGGAAGCAACCTTTGGAAATATTCATAATTTAGTATATGACTCTAGAATATTCATCCATAACCTGCCATATTATGCTTATCAAGATTGAATCACAATTCAGCATATTATGTGTGTTGAGATTGTGTTGCCATATCACAGGAGAAGATAAAGACCGGTGAAATCATAGCTTGGAATGTTAAATATAATTTTTATTATTAAAATTGTAATTTTTATTTTTATTTTTTAAAGACTGGTTCATTGAAATCAAACCGCTCCGATTCAGTACCAATTCCAATTTTGGTCCGAATTGACCCTCAACCAATTTGACTCCCGATCTTGAGTTTTAAAACATTGATGTATACATTTACTTCATGACATACACATTTAACTCTGTATATTCCCCCAGGGTTATATCATATACATTTAAGTTTTAACCCATGTATGGCCCCTTTCGTCATAATATTTTACTTATCAGTAACTCCATTTGAGTTTGTTCCATAAGTTTTTTGTAAACTGTTTGTGAAAAATGAATGGAAATGCTCTGTATTCCCTGTGTATTTTGGTAGATTTCCAGTTTTCTAACCCAATATGAAAATGAGGACTCATTTTACTCTGAAGCCGGTCCTGTCGAAAGCTTAGCTGTTGAAACCCACTACAATTAGAAAGACGCTAGACCATGTATATGGCAATTATGAGTACATTTAGAAGGGGAACTAATATATACTCAGTTCACTAGAATTTTTGGTAATTGGTAAATTTCTGGTTTCTGAATATGGGTATTAGTGCTGTAGACTGTTATATAAAAATTATATGTAGACAAGGCTATAAAGTGAACATTGTATAATACTAAAAAAAATGGATTGATAATTCAGGGATGGGCAGCCTCTAAAACCCCGCTTTACTCTGATTGTATGAGTTAGATTTGATGAGTATGGAACCGACCATCCTCTTGGCGCACTTTTACTGCACTCTCTGCCTTGTAAAATATTTTACTCATGGTCGTTGGTGTCGATATGATGGTAGCAATTGATTTTAAGGTTTATTGTGCATAAGCTAACCCTTCTTCCTGGTCATATGTCATTGCATGAACTTGGAAAATACTCTATGAGCACCTCTGTTGCTCGTTAACTGGGGTCAGCTTGGCCATTGCTTGGCTAGTGCTCGTTAACTGGAGTCAGCTTGGCCATTGCTTGGAAAGTCGTTCGATTTTTGGTATGCCTGGTTTTCTGGCTTGGAGATGGAAATTGGTAGGGTTTGAGTGCTTGGCTAATTTCTTGCTTGACTTCTTCTTTTAGACATGTTGAATGAGAGGAGATTTGACTCTGCAGGTATGGGTCCAAGAGCCCAAGCTTGGCCCTCAAATAAATTTTTGGACTTTCCTCTATCTATTCGAGTTCGTGGCATGAACCTTAATGAGCTTTATTTCCCCTTTCGACTGACCATCCTTTTTCCATCTTTGTTGACAATATTTAGCTCACACGGTATTTAATTTTGGGCTTGTGATTTGCTCTATCTTATTAATAGCTTGAATATCATAATGGATTTTGTTTCCGATGGACAGATTTGATTAAGATAAGTACTCCTATTTGCTGTTCTATTAAACTCTGTTATTTCTTGGTATTTTCATTGTTTCATGTGTGTTTGAAAATGAAAAAATTCTGATTCTTTAAATGTGAAGGTCATAATATGATAAGGAGGTGTGGATTTAGTTAATGCTACTTATGTTTATCAGATCTTGTGGTATACGTGAACTATATTCATGGGATTATTTTCAGATTGCTAACTATTATAATCTCTCTTTAAAACTTGATTATAAAGAATGAGTGGAAAACAAGTGCCTGTTCATTAATTTTCTGTGACATATGACAATCATTATCTTATTCATGACCATTCAGTTTCCATGGATACAATTATCATCAGCTTTGTAGTTGAAGAAAAAGGATCCTCTAGATTGCATGAGAAACCTGTTACAGAAATCAGAATGGAAGAAATGGAAGAATTTCTTTGAGATGGTAGCCCACTGCTCAAGGGGAAGGTGATTGGATACATGTGACACAATCACTCCCATATTTGCCACAACATTTGTGAGTTGGTTCAAATCTAATGGTTGGAATTGTACAATGCAAATAAAGCGCTATCTGGTGTTTGAATTGTGCAATGCAAATCAAGCTCTCCAAGTAATAAAAGTGTTCTAGTTTCTAACTCTGGTTTAGTTGGCTCCTCTTAAAGAGAACTAGGTTAATTGTGTTTTCTTTTCCTCAAAATATTTGGGCTACTTAGGCTACATATGAACCTTACTAACAATCATGGATCTCGCAAGGCTATATGAAGAGGTAGCATAGCTATTGACATTGCAAAACAAATACACATCTAAATAGCAATGAGGACTCAACAAAAGAAAGCCCTGTAAGACTTAGTTAAGATGCCTTTAAC
The DNA here is from genome assembly GCA_001517045.1 of Pseudotsuga menziesii. Taxonomy (NCBI): domain Eukaryota; kingdom Viridiplantae; phylum Streptophyta; class Pinopsida; order Pinales; family Pinaceae; genus Pseudotsuga; species Pseudotsuga menziesii. Next base: position 356,872 of record LPNX010190372.1, read on the forward strand.
AATGTGCTGATGCCATATGTAGGATCTGCCCTCTATTTAAGGTATAAAGGGAGGACTTATGGGTTTTTATAGTCCACCCCACTTTTGTAGAGGGTTTTGGGATTGTTTGGAGAGTACCCAATTTTGTTAGATCCTTTTGCAACAAAGTATAATACGCTGTGATATCATGGAATAATTTGATTCTGAAATTCTCTGCTCATTCTTTGACAACAAAAGCAACTAGACCAATCTTCAATCGACGATTTAATTCAGGAAGTGCACTACACAAGATCTACTACACTGCAACTAAACAACCTTGTTTCTATGGCCTCATAGAAATGGTTCTAAAACAATGAAAGACATTTGGAATTAACTCCTAACTAGAAAAGACAGATATTCATATTAGTCTTGCTCAAACTATGATGTCCTCAACCTTGTATTGTATTACAGCTTGGATTAGCACTAAAGTGGGAAAATCCTAACCCACGAGTGCTACCCATAGATTCAACTATAGGATAAGGCACCACTGTCACTTTAGTGCACAACACCCCTCAATTTTGACCTGATCTCAAAGGTCAAAGGGGGCTTCCCTATGATTAATTGATTTTAAATTAGTTCTTAATGAAGGAGAGCTGAGATGGTTGCTAAAATCTGATTATATTGTTTAGGTGTATTTTAGATTTAATTGATCTAATGAAATGATTTCCAAAATGAGTGCTCAAAGTACGATTAAATTGAAGAAATCACTTAAGAAAATAAAAAGAACTTTGGTTTTAAGATTATTCTAGTGAAATGAAGGAAGATTTTACTCAACAGATTTTACAATAAACGATGAAATACAGCACACAAAGTCTGCCAAATCTGGAAATATGTAAATGCACATGAAAATTCCAGAATTAAAACAAGCGATCAAAATCACTCCCTAGGTCTGATTTTGCTGAGTCAAAGTCATTTCAACTCCTAAGGTTTGTTGTAAATCTGTTATAAATTGCAGAAATAAGAGTGCAGATTTAAAACAAATTCAAAGATAAATTACCCAATAAAATGATTAATTTTCCAGCACTTATTGGGCCTAGTTCAATTATGCTTTGAGAGCTGTTAGGAAACGAGTAACACCAGAATTAAAACTAGTTGAGTATAAGCCAAAGATAATATGCACATAGCTATTTAGGATTATAAGAATTGAAATCTGGAAAAGATGAGACAACAAGGTACAGTTCATATTTCAACGTACAAAAATAAAAATAAAAAAGATAATTTTAAGGATTTTCGGACAAAAATAAAAAAGGGATAATTTTAAGGCTTTTTTAGATTGCTGTTGGGGGAGAGACTAGTTCTTTTAATCTTGGGCAAATGGGGTCATGAGGACAGATATCAATGGGTTGTTTTATTAGTGTTTGTAGGGCCAAAGTGACTTAATACACATGCCAAGGACAACCTAGAATTTTAGACTTTGATGCAAATATTCTCCAATAAGGGGTCTCTCTATGGGAATACAGCTTTGATTAGCAACCTAGCATGTATTCCAACAATGAAAGATTGGACCTACAATTACTCCTAAAGAATCCAAATACAAGCAATCTACCAATAACTAAAGCATATAAGAAAGAAAGGAGATTTCAATTATTTTCTTTCAAGCAGTAAATTTTACTATTCATTGAACTAGATTAACTAACCTTTGCAATGAAGAGGTTTGAGTATCACATCCAAGCTTGATTTACCAAAACATTTGCCTCATATCATAAGATAGCTCTCCACATACATCCACTAGCTTTAGACAAAAAAGAATTCTATCTCTCTATTATCCAACCAACATCTTACAAATGAGAGGGGAGCCTCTTATATAGAGTTTAGGCTCAACAAGCTCTGAAATAAAATAATAATATCAATATGTCTCTAGATCTATTTTAGGGAGGAGTAAACAACAATATCCTCCTCTAGACATGGTAAAAAATACCTAAAGAATGAGGTGGCTAAATTATCCAACCTTCGAAACCCTAACGAAATGCCCCAAAGAGGGAGGTGCACCACTAGACAAGGTCAAAATAATAGTGGAGGAGTATGAATCTAGGGCTTTGACCCCTTGGACCTCTCAAATGTGCAACAACCTCTCCAAATAATGTGCCAAAATATGTGAAACACCTCCAACAGGACCCCCTTCCATCCATGTGGTCCAAAACCTTAGAGCGCTCCTCAAGAATGTGGCACGTGTGGGGTGAATGGCTCTCCATGGTGTGACATCCAAGGAAAATGCCATGAAATTAATGCAAGGGGCCTCCTCAAGTGGAGCGCTTGACTCCAAGATTCCAAACAAGTGTCATGTGCATCAAGGTCCAACAAGAGTCAAAAACCTTAGAACACTCTACTAAATAGCCCAATAAACTTCCCCATAGTATGGCATGTGTGAGACGTCCCATCGAAAATAATGGCAAGAGATGATCAATGTGTAATCACCTCTCCGTTACTCGTGTCGAGATTTAAACATAGATCCATAAGGTGCCAATTCATCCCCATGCACTAGGGAGTACCATCATCATCCAACAAGGAGGGGACTACTCCATTCTAATGTCCTATAGACACCTAGATATGTCTCCAAATATGTGGAACATGGGGAGCTCTCATTGAAATATCCCTAGTCATCATTCATGTGTGCAATAACAAGTGTTAAACCATAGAAATATACTAGGTTTCTCATGTGCTAGGGCTTCATCCCACATATAACTAGGAAATGCCTCCAAATATGGAGAATAAACATGAAATAATCAACAATTACACTTCTCTACTGGCTTAATAACTTATTTAATTGTTATCCATTTAAACATTAGGTTTATCATGGTGTGACCAACATTAGCCCCTAGGTTCCTAAGTTAGGTGAGAATGATGAAATGAATGTGGTACTTAGGGAAGATATGGTATCTTTGCAAACTAGTCATCACAGCAATGGATGTAATAGGTCAATCCCTTAGCTTGCAAGAGCTAGGGGTTATAGATTTTTCTTCCACATGTGGGCCTTTTGAAGGGAGCGCTTAGCATGAGTTATCCTTTCCCTATGCCCTTTTTGTTCCCTTTATTTCATTTTTTTTTTGCTTGGTCCCTTTTTCTTTAGATCTAGCTTTGCTAACCACGAGACTTAGGGAATGGGCTTTCGGCAAGGGGCCATGGCTCATGTATTTACAATTTGATTTCTCAACATCAACCTTAGAGCACTTTGACTCTTTTGCTTTGATTTAGGCATTCATACATGGGAATAGTGTTTACACCTTGAAAAATTACATATAATAGATCACTTGCAAAGGGGAAATGGTGAAAGTGGGTGATAAGGCTAGTGGATTGGAAATTGGATAGGTGAAATGTTATGAAATGAATGTAACATCTACTTATATCACTAGGGATAAAACTTAACATTTAAGATGACTCACTTATCTAGGGGAGAATTATTGTTACACCATGATACCTCTTAGAAATTAACAATAATTTTTAGTGTTATGAGCCACTATAGAACATAAAGTTGACCTATCACGGTCATATCAACATAAAAGAGAAACAACCCATGTGTCAATGAAAGTGAAAAATGTCAAAGCACTAACACATTTGACACCATCTCCACCAAATACATTAAGGCACAAGAACAATCTGAGCATGTTGGGACAGGTATCTGACAATTGATCTATGGAAATCCATAGATCTCCTCTATGGAAATCATTTTGTGATGGAACCACAAACAACACTTATATTCATACCACTCTTTCCAATCTAGGGGTAACATCTGACTCCAACTATGGGACATTTACACTTTGCAAGAGTGCATGAGAACTCTAGAATGTCCAACCTATTATTTGAAACAATCTCAAAAAATACAGATCAAATGCCAGAGAGGGATCAAGACACAAGTGCTTTGTCCCTTCCCACGTTATATAAACTCAAATCAGGAAAGTACAATGGATAGTAGTTAGATTAGATTTTATTAACAACCTGAAATGAAAAAGCACAAAATGAACACATAAATACAAAACAAACAATCAACATGCACAACATTAAAAACATCAATCAAATGCAAATGACAATCAATCCTAACGATTTTGCTAAAGATCTTATTCCTTCTACATTGCTCTATCATGGGATGGCCCATGGCATCAAGTGCCATCGTGATAATACAACTTTCATGGGAAAATGTAGTTTCTCTCCATCTAAGTGACCAAGAAAGGAGTTGGTACCTATAATATCTTCTATTCTATAGTCCTAACCATAAGCTTTCGAACTTACCATGCTCTCTAGGTTTCTCACTTCTCTTATTCCACATAAGCACTAGGTCACCCTTTTGCGATGCCATTCGACCAACCTTCCTGTCAAATACACCTTTAACTCTCTCTTGGCTCTTTCCAAAATGGTCAAAAGCTTTTCTTCTATTCTCGCCAAGTCTATTAGTTGATTTATCCTTTCTTACACAACATCTTGGTTGGAAGTAAGCTGCTGCAATATTTGGTACATAGGGATTTTTAAGTGAATGGGTAATGTTACTTCCATCTTGTAACCAACTAAAATGGCCTTTTCCCTGTAGGTTCTTTCTTTGTTACCCTATTAACCCATAAAGCATATTTAATCTTTCTATCCAACTTTCGTTGTTATCCCCTATAGTTTTTTTCAAAATGGTCATTAAATTTTTATTACTTGATTCTACAACACCATTATCCTGAGGGTAATAGTTGGATGAATGAGTTAGGACAATGCCATACATAAAACAAAATGCCGACGTATCTACTAAACTAAAAGCCTTGGCACTGTTGGTGGTGATTTTAACAGGAACACTAAACTTGGTAATGATCTTTTCTTCTAAGAACTCAATCACCACACCATCAACTGCTCTCTTTGGGGTATGGCTTCAATCCACCTAAAATAGTTCATTACTGTGAGGATTTATTTGTAACCATTACTTGAATTGTCATTGAATTCTCTCATAAAAACAAATCTCCAATGTCTGAAAGGAGCCTCTACTATAACAGGCTGCAATGGGAGGGTTGCAAGTGTAATTCCCAATACATCTAGACTCATATACATTGTTATGGTATTTTACTTTCACTTATATACGAAAATACTTATGTGACAGTTATTATAATTTTAATGGTTATACAATATCTAAAGACATTTAACATCATAGGATCATAACCATAAGCAAAGGATTACTGAAAGAAAGACAAGCACAACCACACAAAAGAACACAAAAATTTATCTCGGGAAACTCTCATGGGGGAGAAAACCCAACAAAACTTCCTCTATATAGAATTTGACCAAGCATAGTGTCAAACCACAACAACAAGAATAGTTGCTCCTTTTCCACAATATACTCTCGCTTTCCCACTCTTGCACAATGCTTGAGTGTAAGGTGTGTTGAAAAGTTACCTAGGAAGTGTTTGTCCACCTAGACTTGCCTTGCGGTGGACAAGGACACTATAGTTGTGACTCTTAGTCAATTTGCATTTAATGAAGTGAGAAGTACTTTATGTTTTTAAAGTGACTTTATTAAAAAGGCTAAGTCACAGTTTTCCTAAGTTCATATTTAAATATTTAAAGAAAGTTAAGTGAGTGATTATTTTAAAAGGGGTTGTTCTAACTTTATTAAATGACATGAGGTACACTAAATGTCATTAATTAATAATTAATGGAGAATTTAATGTGAACCTTTCATCTAATCTAATCTTGACCATTAGATTGAAAGATGAAGTTACCATGAACAAAAAGGGCTAGGACAAGGCATTCATTGTGATCATTTCCAAAAGAGAATTTTGGAGAGAGGAAAAAAAGACAAAGTGAGGGTTTGAAGAGATTTTGAACCAGGAGAGAGAATCTTAAGATTACATTTGGGCACAAAATTCGAGAAGAAATTTGCACAAATTTCGAGGAAGAGGAAGAGCAGAGTGGACACAAAATTCGAAGGACCGTACAACAAAATTTTGGCACAAAAATTGAGACATTTTTTTTGCACAGAATTTGAGGTTTTCGTACAGTGTACGGACTACACATTTCCTGAGGTTTTCGTACAATAGTACGGTCTGCACACTTCTCGAGACGACTGTACAGTACAATATACACAAATTTCTAGAATCCGTACAGTACAGATTGACACATAATTCGAGGCAGTATGGTGGGCACGATTTTCGAGGTGAAAGGTACATAAATAAATTATGTTCATACAGGAAGAATTTGGCATGAAGTTCGAGGCAGGTTCTGGCACGAATTTCAAGGAGGAAAAATCAACAGTTGGGTTCAAATTTTGAGACTGAAATTTTGATAAGTATTTGTTGATTTAATTTTTGTATTTTAATGAAGAAAATAATAAATCTCTCGCTCAGAAATAGGTTTTCCCTTAGGGGTTTTATCCTGGACCATTGGTAAAAAACAATTGTGTCATTTTCATGTGTGTTTGGTTGTCTAAAATTTTGGTAGAAAAGAAAAATTTCTGAATTGTTTAATTTTGGAAAAAGAACTTCATGTGTTTCAGTTTTAGTCAAATTTTGTTTAAAATTTGTGCATAGAAGATTTGGGCAGTAAACAATGCAGAGAATCCAAAAGGCCTGAAACAAGGTTTAGGTTCGTGAAAAACTTTCATGGTATTAGAGCACATTAAAAATTCAGAATTTGAACATTCAGAAAACAGGGGTTTGGAGAAAAGAAATTCTTGAATAGCTTGCTTGAAGTTACAGGTTGTAGCCATGGTGTTTGGTCTTATAGGGGAAGACAGGTTAGATGGGGCTGCAAATTTTAGCCCATGGTAGGCTAGAATTAGTTTAATACTTGAAGTAAATGGACTATGGGATATAGTTCGTAGTACAACAACACATCCTGTAGTAGTACTTGCTGATGCAACATATAAGACAACTTTCATGAAAAGGTATGTGAGGGCAAGGAGGGTTATACTTGATGCCGTGAATGATCATGTAATCCCTCACATATCAACAAAAGATCATGCTTTTTAGATGTGGACAACTTTAACAAATATTTACTAGAGTTCGAATGAAAACATGAAGATGGTATTGAGGGAGAAGTTGAAGAGTGTGCACATGGGTAAAGAGGAAGGCATGGCTTCATATCCTACCAAGATCACACAGGTAAGAGATGAGGTTTTTCCTGTAGGTGAGGTGATAGGGAATGCTGAGATGGTGCGTACAACACTAAATGGTGTGACTCAACAGTGGACCGTGTTTGTTCAGACTATCATTGGTAGGGAGAACATGCCAACATGGGATCTATTGTGGGATGATCTCACACAGGAGGAGACACAGAGAGGTTACTTACAGGGAAGTTCATCACATCACAAGGATGATGAGGAGAATGTTGCATTAGCAGTGAAGGGAAAGAAGAAGAAGAAGTTCAAGAAGGGTTCCAAGTATGGGGCCAAACAACATGATGGGGAGAAGGAGGACATGATCAAAGTGAAATGCTTTGCATGTCAGAAGATGGGACACTATGCTAGACAGTGTCCAAACAAGAAGAAGAAGAAACAACAGACAACAGCTTCAGCAGAGATTGATGAGTTTGCTATGAGATTTGAGAGAGAATTTTCTCTCTTTGCAGGTTTTAGTGTTGAGAGAGCATCTTCTATCACCAGCAGGGACTTTCAGGACCACATGGAGCATTCCATGATTGTTGGGCATTCATTGATTTCTACCACTACTTCCTCCACTTAGTACATTTATAGTGGATCTTCCAGTCATATGATAGGTGATCATGAGATGTTCATAGATATGTCAGAGACAGAGTTGGAGTTGGAGGTTGTATTGAGAGATGACATAGTGGTGAGAGCAGTTGGGAGAGGGACCGTCCGTTTTGAGAGGGAGTCCATGCAACCTATGTTTCTGAGGGATGTGTTGTATGTCCCTGGGTTGAAGAAGAACCTTGTTTCGGTTTCCATGATTGAGGGTAGAGGCTTTGGTGTATATGTCCTTGATGGGAAAATTCACATCTTTCCTAAGGCAGCAGGTCCATCTGATTCACGTGTGATTGGAGTCAGATGCAGGAAACCGTACAAGATTTTTTTCTATCCACATCATGCACTGTCACACACTCAGAGCAGTAGTGAGATGTGTGAGTTATGGAATAGGAGGATGGCCCATCTTCACCATCTAGCTTTGAGGATGCTAAGAGAGATGACGACATGTATTTCAAAGTTCAACATAGAGTTGAGTGGTGTGTGTAGAGGGTGTGCTTTGGGAAAGTACACCAAGACTGCTTTTTCGAGCATCGATTCTAGATCAGAGGGAGTGCTTCAGTTGATACATTAATAATTGTGTGGTCCCTTGTCATCTACCTATTTGACATGATACAAGTATTATGTCCCTTGTCATCTACCTAAGGCAGCAGGTCCATCCGATTCACGTGTGATTGGAGTCAGATGCAGGAAACCGTACAAGCTTATTTTCTATCCACATCGTGCACTATCACACACTCAGAGTAGTAGTGAGATGTGTGAGTTATGGAACAAGAGGATGGCCCATCTTCATTAGAGAGAATTTGAGGTCAAAAATGGGCCTCAAAAGGACCAAAATGTACTATAAAAATCAACCAATTACATTCTAGTAGATGACATCATCCCC
>LPNX010190372.1:366028-504833 GCA_001517045.1 Pseudotsuga menziesii
CACCATCTAGCTTTGAGGATGCTGAGAGAGATGACGACATGTATCCTAAAGTTCAACACAGAGTTGAGTGGTGTGTGTAGAGGGTGTGCTTTGGGAAAGTACACCAAGACTATTTTTTCGAGCATCAATTCCATATCAGAGGGAGTGCTTCAGTTGATACATTAATATTTGTGTGGTCCCTTGTCATCTACCTATTTAACAGGATACGAGTATTATGTCACATTCATCGATGACTTTTCCAGGAAGACCTGGATCTATTTCCTTAGAAGCAAGAGATCAGAGGAAGTCTTGTTTCGGTTCCAAGAGTTCAAGCTCTTGTGGAGAACTAGACAGGAAAGAAGATCAAGGTACTTCGGTTAGACAATGGGGGTGATTATACTTCCCATGCATTCGATGAGTATTGTCGACAGGAGGGGATCAAGAGGCAATTGAAAGTTCCTTACACTCCACAATAGAATGGAGTGGCTGAAAGGAAGAACTGTTCGATAGTGGGTGCAGCTAGAGCCATGCTGCATGATCAGAGTCTTCCTTTCTTTATATGGGCAGCAGCCTGTAGTATTGTTGTTTATGTTTTGAACAGGAGTCCACACTGTGCCTTGGGGTGCAAAACTTTTGACGAGATGTTTACAGGGAAAGTGCTTGAGATAGGTCACTTTCGGATTTTTGGTTGCTTTACATACTCTCATGTCCCTTCTGAGAAGAGGACAAAGTTGGAGGCTATAGGTGAGCGGGGTATTTTTGTTAGTTATGATGAGACATCGAAGGCTTTTTGCATATACCTTCCTACGCAGAGGAAAGTTGTGGTGAGAAGGGAGGTGAAGTTTGAGGAGGAGAAAGCCTTTAGGAGGTCTCTAGATTCTGAGATGGAGGAGTAGCAGAGTACTCCACAGGTGACAGTTCAGAGTTAAGCGAGTCAGATTACAGGGTCACCGATTTCAGGTGTGTCTAGGTCACAGTTTACAGGTTATTCGGTTTCAAGGGCCTAGTCCATAGGGACAGGTTCATAGTTCATAGGTTACACCTTCAGGTGATTCGATTTCTAATGGTACAGGTTCAGGTTCACCAGGGACAGGTTCTTATGTTGTTGATACTTCTTTAGGGAGATAGGTGTCTGATGAGGAGGTAGAGGAGAGTCTAAGATAGGATGCGCCTCTAGGAAGAGAAAGCCAAGTTGGCTTAAGGAGTTGATGAAGGAAGCAGAGGAGTCAGTTGGACCACCCAAGAGGGAGGTTAGAGAGAGCAAGGCACCTGAGAAATTTTCTAGCTATATGGCACATGCAACTAGCTTGCGTGACACTATTCCGACTACTTATGAGGAGGCTTCCATACACCAGGTTTGGAGAGATACCATGATGGAAGAGTACAATTCCATCATGAATAATGGGGTGTGGGAAGTGGTTCTGAGACCAGAGGGAAGTTTGTTGTGACTTCCAAGTGGGTTTATAATATAAAGCATGCCACGGATGGCAATATTGAGAAGTTCAAAGCTCATTTTGTTGCACGTAGGTTCTCATAGGTAGAGGAAGTTGACTATGATGAGACCTTTACGCCAATGGCTATATTTTCTTCGAACAAAGCAGTGATCTCTGTCGTGGCAGAGATGAGTTGGAAGATCCATCATATGGATGTGAAAATCAATTTTATCAATGGTTTTCTATAGGAGGTGTAACTGGAGCAACCACAGGGCTTTGAGGTGTATGAGAGAGATTCTCATGTTTGCAGGCTAAAAAAGGTCTTTTATGGTCTGAAGCAAGCCCCTCGGCCTTGGTATTCCAAGATCAATTCCTATTTTATTTCGATTGGGTTTTAGAAGAGTGAAGTGGATCCCAACCTATACTACATTGTGGTTGGTGGTGTTCCACTTATTCTTCTGTTGTATGTTGATGACTTATTCATTACTAGGGGAGAGCACCTGATTGATGCGTGCAAGAAGGATCTTCCTTCATAGTTCGAGATGACTGACCTTGGATTGATGCACTATTATTTGGGGATGGAGGTTTGGCAGGAGGATGGACATGTTTTCCTGTGGTAAGGAAAATATGTTGCAGATGTTTTCAAGATATTTCAGATGACTGATTGGAGACCCATATCTACACCCATGATCACCAATTGGACGAAGCTTCATGCCTCTAAGGGAGAGTTGGTGGACCCTACTCTATATCGTCAGCTTATTGGTTCATTGATTTATGGTCAACACCAGACCATATATGATTTTTGCAGTGAACACTCTTAGTCAGTTCATGGTGGAGCCTAGGAGAGTGCATTGGACTGTTGCAAAACACATATTGAGATATATTGTAGGTACAACAGATTATGGATTGGATTATAGGAGATCTGGTGGACTAGGATTGGTTGGATTTATAGATTCAGATTGGGCAGGTAGTGTTTCAGACCGGAAGAGAAATTCTGGTTGTTGCTTCAACTTGGGTTCGACAGTTGTGTCTTGGTTCAGCAGGAAGCAGAATTCTGTGGCATTGAGTTCTGCTGAGGTTGAGTATATGGCAACCAGTCAAGCTAGTTGTGAGGCTTTGTGGATTCAAAAGCTGATGGTGGACTTATTTGATGAGGAGTTGAGTCCTACTTTTATACATTGTGATAATCAGAGTTGCATCAAGCTCTATGAGATTCCATTATTTCATGATAGGTCGAAGCATATAGAGATCATATATCACTTTATCAGAGACTATGTTCATAGAGGGGTTCTTCAGTTGCAGTACGTTTCTACAGATGAGCAGGTGGATGACATTCTCACAAAGGCTTTGGGTAGAGGGAAGCATGTCTACTTCAGAGATAAGTTGGGAGTGGTGAAAAACACCTTCCTCATAAGAGGGAGTGTTGAAAAGTTACCTAGAAAGTGTTTGTCCACCTAGACTTGCCTTGGGGTGGACAAGGACACTTGAGTTGTGACTCCTAGTCAATTTGCATTTAATGAAGTGAGAAGTATTTTATGTTTTTAAAGTGACTTTATTAAAAAGGCTAAGTCATGGTTTTCCTAAGTTCATATTTAAATAAAGTTGAGTGATTATTTTCAAAGGGGTTGTTCAAACTTTATTGAAGGAAATGATGTGCACTAAATGTCATTTAATTAATAATTAATGGAGCATTTAATGTGAACCCTTTATCTAATATAATCTTGACCATTAGATTGAAAGAGGAAGTTACCATGAACAAAATGGGCTGGGACAAGGCATTCATTCATTCATTGTGATCATTTACAAAAGAGAATTTTGGAGAGAGGACGAAAATACAAAGTGAGGGTTTGAAGAGATTTTGAACCAGGAGAGAGAATTTGAAGATTACATTTGGGCACAAAATTCGAGAAGAATTTTGCACAGATTTCAAGGAAGAGCAGAGTGGAAACAAAATTCGAGGGACCATACAACAGAATTTTGGCACAAAAATCGAGACATTTTTTTGCACAGAATTTGAGGTTTCCATACAATGTAAGGACTTCATGTTTCCTAAGGTTTCCGTACAACAGTACGGTCTACACACTTCCTGAGGTGATTGTATGATATAGTCTGCACAAATTTCCAGAATTCATACGGTATGGATTGGCACAGAATTTGAGGCAGTATGGTGGGCACGATTTTTGAGGTGAAAGGTACAGAAATAAATTCTATTTATACTGGAAGAATTTTCCACGAAGTTCGAGGCAGGTTCTAGCATGAATTTCGAGGAGGAAAAATCAGCAGTTGGGTTCAAATTTTGAGACATAAATTTTGATAAGTATTTGTTGATTTAATTTCTGTATTTTACTGAAGAAAATAATAAATCTCTCTCAATCGGAAATAGGTTTTCCCTTAGGGGTTTTATTCTAGACCATTGGTAAAAAACAACTGTCATTTTCATGTGTGTTTGGTTGTCTGAAATTTTTTGAGTTTGAAATTTTGGTAGAAAAGAAAATTTTCTGAAGTGTTTAATTTTGGAAAAAGAACTTCATGTGTTTCAGTTGCAGTCAAATTTTGTTTAAAATTTGTGCATAGAGGGTTTGGGCATTAAACTATGCAGAGAAGACAAAAGGCTTGAAACCTGGTTGGGGTTCGTGAAAAACTTTCAAGGTGTGTAAGAATGAGATAGGCGCCTCACCTATTTATATTCATAAGGTGAGTGACTCAAACTAACTAGGTCAGCTAGGTTCTGTAATTAGGGTCGACCTACCTAGGAAGACTCAAAATACATTTTATATATTACTTTTGTAGGCACTATTGCCCCGACTTACAATGGAGGTTTTACCTCATGACTTTTACATGACCAATTACATCAAGGACATCTCTGAATGAAGGAATAACATCTCCGAAGAAGAATACAATAAAAGTACAATAGAATATCTTCCGAAGTTACAATACTTTAACAACAATGGTTCATTATCTATCCTAGAACTTCATGATGAAGTTTCCTGAAGTGGGGCTTATGTAGTGCGCTGCTTTTATTTTTGACTTTGATTATTGTTGTGACATTATTATTTGAGGGCATTTGGTTTTAATTGACCTAATTATGTGTGGATTCAAACATGGATTATTATATTGTGTTATTTTTTAGGGCATTCGATTTTGAATGACCCGGCTATGTGTGGAAACTAGTACTTTGGTGATTAAGTTAAATGTTTAAAAGCTATGTATTATGAGATGATGATATGATGATTATCAATGTTTCCATGAAATTATGAAATGATTCTATGAAATTATGAAATGATGGAATACAATGAATACAAAAATATGTATGTATAGCATGTACTTTTGATGTGTTGTCGAGTGTGACATGAAAAGGCAGGTACATGTGATGCACGGTGGCATCGATATTGAGTGGGCTCCGAATTGAGTCAGGGAATCCATGACAGGTGATGTTGAATTGATATAATTTGATATATATGATGTTTTATTTAGACGGATTTGATGCATGTAGTGTTTCATGTGTAAGTTGGATTACGATTTCCAATTGTCCCACATCAGGTAATGGGGTTGAATGTAAAGAAGGTGTAAGACTAGCGATTACTCCATGTGGCGAGTTGAAAAGCGAGAGAGGCTCTTTCTCTCTAGATGTGTGTTGCCATGAGGGTAGGTCGCGGAATCGATCACTCATGAGGTTTAGGCTGGGGTCGTGCAATAAGGACTCTTCCTTATTCTCCAGGAACAATTAGTCCCTCAACAAGGTTGGGTCGACTGACTTAAAGAAGGTTTTAGTCGTCGTACCGGACCCCAGCACAAAAGGAATATTTTAAGGGCTTGCATGGAGCATGGCACACTTAATCTGCCCATCACAATGAGAATGCAACAGTAAAAATAAAGCACGAAAGGGGGGTAAGAATGTGTATTTTAAAAGAATTAGATTATTGGAAATTTAGTAACCATCGTGCACACACAAAGCTAGGATAATTTATTAAATGCAAATAGGATTCAAGTTGAAAATAAAAGAAATTAATTTGTTTCTAAAAGTAGTAACACCATGCACACACTCAAATAGGAGAAAAAGTGATACTCAGAAGGGGGGAAATAATAAAAGAAAATTAAATTGATAATTCTAAAGTTATGCATGTGCATGGATAAGACGCATGGAAATCCTCAGAAAATCTATAAAGAGACGGATAAGGCATGAGGCTCTCATCTCTTTTTACTCCATTGTTGGACAACATAGGTTATGCTGAGGTTATCTGGTGACTGTTGACGGTGGTTGGTTTTCCTTTGTATGAACGAGGTTGGGATTCTCTTGGTTGTAATCCACGTACCTTGGCTACGCTGGCATTTACTTGCATTCAACCCCGTTGTAGCCTAGGGGTCCCAGGTGTTAGCTTTTACAATATTATAACAATATATCTTATTTACAAATAAACAATAGGATCTCTAGAAGAAAGACAAAGCACATAAACAAATAACAGAAGAATTTATTCCCGGAAACCCGCTCGAGAAAACCCAACAAACCTTTGTACAAAGATAATAACTTCTCAGAACAAAAAGAAGAGAGAGAGAGAGAAAATGTCTCTCGTAGATATAACCCCAAAAAATACTCTCCTGGACAGTTGTAGCACACCTTTTATGTCTGAGTAACTTGCTGTGAAAGTATATGATAATGCGGAGGGGTGCCTCCTATTTATACTGATTTTCCAAGTGGAAAATTATTGGGGCTGACTTGTCAGTTGGATTGGGGCCAACCTACCTTGGGGAAATACAAATTAATTTTATTTTTATTATTTTTCTTGTCTGATCTTTCCCCAAGGATAGAATATGTCTAGGGTTTAAATGAGTAGTTACATCAACATAATCTCCCTTGGGAGGTATAATTCAAGTACAATAAGAATAACTTTTGAAGTTGCACAAATTCCAACACTCCCTCTCAACGAGGAAGGTATTCTTCAAATATGGTCATCATCAGCATCATGAACATCCTAGGCTCTTTTGTATGTCTCATCTGTCTCAATCATCTCCATACATACTGAAGGTTGTCAATATTGTCCTTCGAGTGTGCACTGGTCAACATTTCATCTTGTTATGAGTCCGTCTCTTCTTCAGAACTTGTACATGTTCCACACGGCCATCTATTGTCAGTTCACCTCAAATGATGTTGGTAATTATCCAACACCAAGTTGAGAAATTGGGCTAATAGAGGTCAATAGTGTACACGACTATCTATGACTTGTTCTCCTTAAGAGCTGGTGGGAATACTCCAAAGAACACCTGATTGATAATCTGAACATGTAGTCGTCATCAATGCACACAACCATTTATGTCCTTCCCATCTCAAGATGTCGATGGGATTTCTCCCATACCTAGTTAAGAACTTGGGCGAGAAGAATCCACCTATGTACACGACCATCTATAACCTGTTCATCTCAAGAGTTGGTGGGATTACTCCAAAGCACCAGATTGAGAGTTTGAACATATAGTGGTCAATTGTGCACACAACTATCTACTACCTTCCCGTCTCACAATTTTGATGGGATTTCTCCCATACCTGGATGATATTTAGAACAAGTAGAGGAACCTATGTGAAAGCATCATAGATATCAATCTTGAATTTCCCTCTCCATGAGCGATTCATTTTCTTATACTCCAAGTCCTTTGTGAAAGTATTCAAACTTTGTGCTGAGAAGAGGCTTGGTAAAAATATCTGCAGTCTGGTCATCTGTCAGAACATACTGTAATTCGACCACACCTTTCTACACCATATCACGAATGTATGATATCGGATCTCTATATGCTTCATTTTATCATGAAATACAGGATTCATTGACATCTGTATACAACTTTGATTATCACAATGAATTACAGTTGGTCCTAGAATATGACCAAAAAATCCTGCAAGGCATTTTCGAAGCCATACTCCTTCTTGAGTTGTCGTATTGGCAGCCATATACTCGGCCTATGTGGTTCTAAGTGCTATTGAGGTCTACTTCCTTCTATACTAGGAAATTACTGCAAATCCCAAACTGAAGCAACATCCAGAAGTACACTTCCTATCTGCAACACACCCGACCCAATCTGAGTAAGAAAATCCTTCCAATGTCTGACCACATCCTGAAGCATATCTTATACCATATCCCACAGTGCCACGTAAGTATATGAGAACATGTTTTCGATAAACCCAGTGAATCTACCTAGGATCACTCACAAAATGGCTAAGGGTGTTCACAACAAAACATATATCTGGTCTAGTGTTTGTTAGATACATCAGAGATCCAATCAACTGGTGATACATGAGGTGGTCAATCATATCAGAATTTGAAGTGGACTCCTTCAACTTCTTGAAATTTGCATCCATCGGGGTAGCCATGAACTTGCAGTCCAACATTCTGAATCTCTTCAAATTATCAATGGTGTATTTTCCTTGAGTTAGGAAAATTTCCTCCTGCCTATGCCATACTTCTAATCTCAAGAAGTAATGCATCAATCTGAGGTCCTTCATTTCAAAATCAGAGGAAAGCTTCTTCTTACACCATCCAATTAGTTTCTCATTTCCTGTGAGAAACAATTCATCCACATACAAGACCAAAATCAATGGATTCCATGTGGAGCTTCATGCCCCTCTGCATCCTGCAATGGTTGTTGAGCCCATCTAGGTCTTTTTCGGCTTACTGCCTTATCTGTGAGAGCATCATCTGGATTAATTGGATCAAAGGCTGATCGATTCATTCCTTTCTTCAGACTCCCTCTTAACTTCTGGAGGGGGAGATGATCTCATCTGTTCATCGTCATCGAGATTCATATTAGATCCTCTTCGCTTTCGGATATCCATATCTTCTTCAAAGGTCACATCCCAACTGACTTCGATTTTCCTAGATCTTGGGATGTAAATTTTGTAAGCCTTTGACTACCCCTTGCATCCCATGAATGTTCCCTTCTTACTTGAAGGTTCTAACTTTGTCCTTTTATCCTTGGGAACATGAATGCAGATTGGATAACCAAAGATACGAAGGTGGCCTACTTCTGGCTTTACTCCTGTGAAGGCTTATTCTGGAGTCATGTTCTTCAAGATTTTATGGGGCATCTGTTTTGAACATAAACAATTGTCTTGGATGCTTTTCCCACAAGAACATTGGTAGACTCCGGTCATGCATCATGGCTTTGGCTACCTCCACTATTGTTTGATTATTTCTTTCTGCAACCCCATTTTGTTGAGGGTTGTAAGGAACTGTAAGATCCCTCTTAATTACCGCTTCTTTGCAGAAATAATTAAACTATGTAGAGGTATATTCTCCATCGTTATCTGATCTCAGGATCTTAATCCTTCTTCCTGACCGATTCTCGACTTGTGCTTTGAATTCTTTGAATTTATTGAGAACTTCCTCGGATTCTTTGGTCTTGAGAAAGTAAATCGATGTCTTTCGTGAGTGGTCATCAATAAATGTTACATAGTAGCTGTAACCACCCAGTGAAGTTACTATCATGGGTCCACACAAGTCAGAGTGGATTAGATCCAATATTCCCTTGGATCTGTTTTTACTTTTCGGAAATGAACCCTTGGTATTCTTACCAAGTGCACATCCTCTACACACACCATCATGGTCTACATGAAGCATTGGTAGACCTGTCACCATGTTCCTTAAAGCTGGAAGAGCTTGATAGTTTATATGAGCTAGTCTTTTGTGTCATAACTCATTGATGTTAGTGGAATGATGGACTAATGCTTGAGCTGGTAGAGTGGTCAGACGATACATGCTTTCCTCCCTTATACCGATCACTTTTGTTGTGTTCATGCTAGAATATTTGTTCCATGCTAGCACCTTTCCATCTACAAATGTCACTCTATATCCCTTGTCTTCTAAAGCGGAGATGGAGACAAGGTTTCTTTTCATACCAGCCTCCAGGTACATATAGTACATCATTCAAATGTAATAAGTCATTTGATTCTAACTGAAGATGGGAAGATCCAAATACTTTCATAGTGTAGTTGGAATCATCTCCAAGTACAACATGGAGATGGGATTCTTTCTCAACTACTTGTGAAAGTTTTTCTTTACAATTAGTCATATGCTTGGAAGCACCACTATCTATGAGCCATGTGTCACTAGTGGTGGGAACTGGACCTGATAGAGCTAAAATGAAGAAGAATTTTGTACGATCTTCATTTCTTTGTTTCTTGTGATGATGACCATCTTCCACATCAACTGTTGAATCTTCATGCTTCCTCTTGCTTGAACTGCCACACTGGCTTGCATAGTGACCATATTTCTTACACTTATAGCATTGTATGCGTGATAAGTCCTTCTTCTTTTCCTTACAATATGGAGAGGAACTTAATCTCCTATATTGGTGCTTATGTTTGTGAAACTTCCTTCCTTTTCCCTTTCCTTTCTTGGCATGAGCGATGAAGGCTTGATTCTCCTCAACTTGAGAACCATGGAGTCTTTGTCTTTCTGCAATCCTAGTTCCTTCCTGAGTGCAGTATTCCCATAACTTGTCAAAATTTGGAAACTTGGTTCGACCACTTAGGGTTTGGATGAAGGACTCCCAAGATGGTGGAATACCATTCACGGTGGTCATGACAAGCTCCTTTTCTTTAATGTTGTCTCCACTGGACCTTAACTGGTCCCGAAGTTCGGTGATCCTCATGAAATATGAGGCAATGTTTTTAGACTTAGTCATATTCATATTTGAAGTTTGTTCCTCAATGTGAGAGTCATATTGATTCTACCATGTTCAAATAACTTCCTCAAGGTCTTGAACATATTTCTAGCCGTCGTCTTTTCTGAGATTTGTGGAGCCAAGTGGTCTTTAAGTGAGTCCACCAGAATCCTTCTTGCTTTCGCATCTCCCTTCCTCCATTGGGACTTCGCTTCTTCTGCTTCTGGTTCTGGAAATTTCTCATTAACAAACTTCAAGAGATCATTCTCTTCTAGAACGAGAAGAACCCTAAGATTCCAGGATATGAAGTTTGTATCCCCATCAAGGCGATCTTCAACCTTCATTCCAATCATCTTGTCTATAGATCTAAACCAGAAACCCTAGTAGGAGTTAGGTAAAAAATGAACTTTTGAATTTGAAGAAACCAACCTCACAGATAAATGTGCCTTATTAAGCAGAGTTGAGGAGAGGTGAAGTCAAGCCAATGCAGTGTCTTGATCAACAAAAAACTTGAAACCCTAATTTCTGCACCAGCGGAATTAGGTCAAAATTGAAACTTCTCAGAATTTGGATTTTCCTTCACCAAAAGATGCGCCTCCCTTAGAGAAAAGTTTCTAGAGGTCTTTTTTTGTTGAAGAGATGAGGGAATTCCTTGGAATGCCAAGCCCTAGCTTCCGACAATGGCTTCTTCTAGAACTGCTATGATACCATGTTAGATTTTACAAGATTATAGAAATATATATTTAATTTACAAATAAACAATAGGATCACTAGAAGAAAGTCAAAGCACAAAAACAAATAACACGAGAATTTATCCTGGGAAACCCAATCGGGAAAAACCCAGCAAACCTTTGTTTAGAGATAATAACTTCTAAGAACAGAGAAAATAAGAGAGAGAGACAATGTCTCTCGCAGATATAACCCTAGAAAATACTCTCATAGATAGTTGTAGCGCACCTTTTCCGACTGAGTGACTTGCTGTGAAAGTATATGATAATGAGGGGTGCCTCCTATTTATACTGATTTTCCAAGTGGAAAATTACTGGGGCCAACTTGTTAGTTGGACTGAAGTCAACTTACCTTGGGGAAATACAAATTAATTTTATTTTTATTATTTTTCTTATCTGATTTTTCCCTAGGGTTTACACGAGTAGTTAGATCAACATAATCTCCCATAGGAGGTATAATTCAAGTACAATAAGAATAACTTCTGAAGTTACACAAATTCCAACACCAAGGGAAGAAGAGTACCTTTTGGGAGCAATAAGGTGGTTTCCGGTGGGTACTCTTCGATTGGCATTCGAAAGGAGAATTGCAATGGGACTTCAACAACCTTTGGCATTTCCACGACAAAAGCGATCTCTCAAGTTAGTAGATTTGTTTATTGAGTGTTTCTGCTATGAAGTTTGCTATTAGAAAATGATTGAAACTAGATTTATGATTTCCGAGTTGTTCTTTATTTGTGTTTTGTTAGAAATAAATTATATGGCGTGATTAATTCCATAAAAGATTTTGCTTGATAAATTTGGATCTAGTTTATTAGAATATGTGCATGATTGATTGTTGGGCTTAGTAGGGTTCTTGGTGGGTCCCTACAGTAAGCTTTTGTCTACCTGCAAAAAGTTGGCAAGGTTGACACTTTCTCACAAAGAAATGGACATCAATGAAAATAGTGGGCCAGTAATAACCAACTCTCAAGATCTTATTGGTAGTCGTTTTGGTTGCGCAATGTCTATCACAAAACCCTTCATGCAAATTTGTCATTAGCTTGTTGTGATTCAACATCATTAACACAACACATGACCAAACCATCTGGGTGGTTTAGACATGTAGGATTCTTCAAATAATAGATTATGTCCAAGTACCACACATGTTGTTTTAATCCATCTATCGTTGTAGTTATCATCTCAAGGGACTCGTCTTTATTCATATCCAAGGCATTTTCATTTCCCTCCATGAACATTTTTGCTAAGCTTTCTTTTTAATCAATTTGGTGGGTTTGATCTCTAAGTCATATTCTTGAATTTTGGATACCCACTTTCCTTTGGTGTCTACGAAATCTTATTGAGTGAGGATGTCCTTAAATATGGTATGGGGAACATAGGCTATGATCTTATAATAATCTACATAACTTCCAAACTGTTTCTATGATTGCACAAGAGTGTACACTTGACTTTTCCAAGATAGTGTACTTTAACTCACATATCTAAGCACTTTTCTCATGAAGGATATGGGTTGTTCTAAGTGTTATCATGTTAAATGGCACTTCTCTATCCGAGTACTGACATCCAATATGTCGGGACACAAAAGGACAAACTGGATTGAAGTAGCCAAAACACTATAGATGGGCATGACTAATAATACATCATTTCCTGACCGAGTATATTTTTATTTTGACTTTAGGGTTGCACACGCGACTATTTGTACAGCAACCCGCGTGTCACACACGAGTATGTGCATTGCAACTTGCGTATACATTGAACACGTGGGTTTCCTTAAAGCAAGGAGCGTGTCGTATGTGACTTGCCTATATCAATACTCGTGTGTACCTTAATTCAATGTTAAAAAATATAAAACATGATTAGTCTAGATCAGTTGATCCCTTAATCATAGCTATCTCAATTGTCTCAACCATCCTAACCTTTGAAACCTCTCTATATCCCCATGTATAAATAGAGGGATTGGGATGGGGCTAATCAATTATTCCTAGAAGAGCAAATTTATGTTGGTGGTTTGTCTTCAAATATCTTGGAGCAGAAAAACTCAGTGTCCTTGGTTTGCATAAGGAGTACTTGTTTCAGAAGTTGGGCTATAATCTTACCATTCTTTGTTTATCAATAAAGAAAGTTCTTCCTCCAATATTGTGCACTCTTGTATATGTAGATTATTGAATTATCTTATAATTTCATTATGAATATGTTTTTGACTAACCATTGACATATATATATATATAAGATATTTGCAGGGAGAACTTGTTCTTTGTAGGTAATTGGAGAGGCCTTGGAAGTTGTGGAGGCAACTGGAAGAGGAGAAGAAAAGGCTTGGATCAACCGTCATAAACCAAGTTTGCGAAGTTTTCTTCCTATTCCTATTTCATTTACTACATAACTAACTGTTTGCAAGTGTAGCTTAGTGAGTTGGTAACCCCAGAGACCCTAGGTTATGAGGGTGTGTTTCCTTGAACAACAAAACTGGCGACTTCGCTGGGAAGCCCAGCCTGCTATGGGTCCGTTCTTTAGGTTCCTTGACTAGTCTTTGTTTCTTGTTGTTTCTGGTTGTGTTTTGTCTGCTTTCTGCCTTTGATTCTTAGTTTGGCATGTTCAGAGCCTGCCTTCTATTCCCTTTTTTCTTTGAAAAATTTAGCAGTACATGTGGGTTGTCTTGTTGACAATCGCGTGTGTCACCTTGTACATGCGGGTTGCATTCTAGACAATCGTGTGTCACATGCGGGTTGTCCTTATAGATAGTCATGTGTTTCCTGTAGCTTTCTTTGGGTTCATTAGGGTTTTCTTGTCCCTGTCCTTTGGCCTTTTGATTGCTTGTGAGGGTTCTATTTCTGACATGATTTTGTAAGTCTTAGGTATGTACATGACATAGTTTGCTTGATCTTTCAAGTCCTTGGGTTCTTTGTGTTTGAATTTCTTCATTTGTGAATGTTGTTGGTCCTCCTACTTGGATTTTGGGTTGAGTGCTTGTGTTCTAGGTCATTGATCAGTCCTTAGGAATACTTTATGCTCTGCATTGCTGCTTGTAGTATGAGTTTGTTATTCTCCCTTTTTGTGGATCTAGTGATCTTTTGAGTTCGTTAGTTCCACCAAGGTTATGGTTTGTTCCATTTCTTCTTTTTGGTTGAAGTGTGTTGCTTTGGGATATGTTGTACATCATTCATTGCTATATGTTTAGGTTGTTCAAATTTACTCAAGTTTGCATTTAGTTGCATTTAAAATTTTTGAATTTTTTTGAAAAGAAGAAAATATTTTATACTTTTTGCATTAGTTTGCTTCTAGTGTTCTTTTTGTTACGTTTTAATAAAAAAAACACATGTTTGCTTTATATGCATGTAGATTAGGTTTTTTAGTCTAGATTGCATGGCATATCATTGTTTTTGAAAAAATAAAAATAATTTGTTTTTTTGTGGCTTCAAGTTTCTATTTGAAAAAGAAAGAGAATAGTTATTGCTTTTTGCATTTCATTTCTCTTTGCTTAGTCATCTTGTTTCAACATTGAGTCAAAACACCATTGGTTTCACCTCCTCCACCCCCTTTGAGTAATTAACAACCCTTTAAAATAAACACTTAATATTTAAAATTTATTAGTTACTGTTTATTTATAGGGATGCGACACACAAGTCTAGGCTAGCGTTTTGAGTTAGGTATATCTTAAGTTCCCAAAACTGCAAACTCAAACATAGTGGCCTATCTATTAGAAAATCCAATTTCATTTGGAAAGACACTGGAAGGCTCCTCTTACACAAGATTCAAGCATGATCGTGTGATACTGAGTTGTTGGAGATACCCCTCCACTTCTCAGTAAAGCATACACCAGAGCTGGTGCACATTTGGGGACTCATCTAGTACGTCCTCCTGGCCCCGTGTGATGCCTGGTACTATTTGGGTTTTGGGCTTTGCTACCCTGCCCATGTGCATTGACTGGACTGATGACTGTTCCGCTAGAATTTCTCTGCGATTTTGGTAGCCTTAGTATCTTGTCTGCTAGGATATTACATGGGTGGCATTGGAAGGCTATTTCTAGTGCACCTAGGGTAGACTTGGAAGGTAACCTTGGTAGATAATATGGAAGAGAGGTTGGGTGATTCCAGTGCTTGCACCTAGAGGGATCTTCACTAGACGCCAAGTAACTACTCTCCTTCCTTCACTGGTTATTTCTGGGCCCTCATCATCCCAGACTTTCCTTTGGAAGGCATCTTTGTTTTCCTGGCTTAATACTTAGGTATTTTTCTAGTGGTGTGTTTTTTGTACTGTTGGTTGCCTGTCTACCTTAGAATTTGTCTTATTGTTTGAAACTATGGATAACACCCCTTTGAACACCAACCAAGAGATCCCCATGCTAGGAACTTCTTGTACTATTCCTCTCACAGGGAATGTTGGTGTTCCCTTGATGGCCACCTTGAATCTGCTTGGATTCACCCTAGGGCTACCAGTGTGGTTTTTTTCCACTCGAAATGTCCTGAATGCTCCTGATGCTTCTCAAGTAAGCTCCTCATATCAAGGGCATCAAAACACTGCTTCCCCTTCACTTGCAGTTGTTTCTCCTCCTTCTTCTACCTCATGCTATGAAAGTACTAATGTTAGTAACCGACAGTCTAAAATGAGTAAAAGAAGGAGGAATAGGAAGAACACTCATAAGAAAGGGGGCACCCGTTCAACCTCTCTAGTTCAAGTTGAGCCTCACCAATCAACCTCTACAATTCATGCTGGGGGCACCTATCCAACCTCTACAGGTCATGTTGGATCTAAGCACTCAACCTCTACAAGTCAAGTTGATCTTCACCATCCAGTCTCTATTGATCATGCTGGTGGGATCCTTCCAACCTTTCCAGGTCACATTGGATCTAGTCACTCAGCCTCTGTAGTTCATGCTGAGGGAACTCGTTCAACCTCTGTATTTCAAGTTGAACCTCCCCATTCTAATCTCTTCAGGTCATGTTGGATCCATCCACCCAACCTCTGAAGGTCATGCTGGGGGAACACACTCAACTACTACAAAGCATGTTGATCCTAACCATTCAACATATGATGTTCATGCTGGTGGTTCCCGTCCAACCTCTGCAAGTCATGTTGGACCCAGTCTCTCAGCCTCTTCAGGTCACGTTGGACCTAGTCTCTCGTCCTTTGCAGGTCATGCTGGGGATAATATCTCAGCCTCTATGGTTCATTGTGAGGACAAACAGTCAGCCACTACGAGTCATGTTAACATTGTTGAAAAGAATAACCATTCAAAACACAAGCCCAAGTTTCCTTATAATCTTCGTGAGGGAGATCAACTTACTTATAAATGCCCTTCCATCGAGGAGGTACACAGAGTTTGATTTCATGGTCATCCCATTTTTAAACATTCTGAAGTCTCTCAACAACCAGCCTCTCTTAGTCAGGTTGGACCCAGTCACCCAGCCTTTGGAGGTCATGCTGGGGGAAAAATCTCGGCCTATGTAGATCATGCTGAGAGCAAACAGTCATCCATTGCTACTCATGTTGACACCGTTGAAAAAACTAGTTGTTTGAAGTGCAAACTTAAGTTCCGTTGTAAGCTATGCAAGGGATATCATCTTACTCACCAGTGCCATGTTATCGCAGAGGTGCGAAGAGTGTGGTCCAAGATTCAAGAATTTCCTTCTCTTAAACAATCCATAGTTTCTCAACAACCTACTCAACTTTTGTTGATCAAGTGGTCAAACCAATCTCAGCTTTATTCAATCCCACTCTTATTTCGGAGAGTGATCTTGATATGATTGAACCAATGTCATCTTTGTTCAATCCCACTCTTCTTTCGGAGAGTGATCCTGATATGATTGAACGAATGTCATCTTTGGTCAATCCCACTCTCCCTTTGGAGAGTGACTTTCACGAAGCGGTTGAATCGATTTCAGCATCGATCAATCCCACTCTTATTTTGGAGAGTGATGTGTCTACTAGTCACATTTTCTTCACTGCCTGTTCAAAACTTACTGAACAAGGGGGCATTGAAATCACTTCGGATCAACCCCCACTAAGCTCTTGGATTGTTTCCTTTGATTGGGATAGCCTAGTTGAGTCGCGCCTTCCTTCTGATACACCTTTCCAAATAAAGGTCAAAGTTGGATAGTACATGATTTCTCATTGTATTGTTGATGAAGGAGCCTTAATTAGTATCTTGTACACTCGTGCTTGGCGAGGCATGGCATCTCACAGCCTTGTGTCGATAGCTAGTCAGTTACTAGCATTTGATAGAAGAACTAGTACAACCTTGGGAATTCTTGCTCAAACACCTGTTACATTGGGTGGGAAGGCCGTCTTAGTTGACTTCATGGTGATAGAAGACCCCTTGGACTTCAATATGCTCCTTGGATGTGTTTATGACTATGCCATGAAAGTCATGGTGTCAACATTCTTTCATGTGATGTACTTTAATCATGGCGAAGAAATTGTCACTATCGATCAGTTGGATTTTCTTGATCCGTCTCCTAATCCAACTAGAGACCAGGTATTTCCTTTATTGATTCCTAGTGTTTCTATAAACACTACCTCGCCATGGGTGAGCTATGTGGCCTCATGTCCTTTTCGTTCAATTTCTACTGAGAAGCAACCTCTGTTTTCATGCTTACCTTCTCGGGACTTGGTCCCAATAGTTGACCAGTTGAGTCATCCTAAATAGACTGTGGAGCCTGCTCTCCACTCCATCGATCCATTTGAAATTTTAGACATGTGTTCTATCTCGGATGATCTCCTTTCTTCGGATGAAGTCTTCATAGAGTCTTTGATTTAGCCTTGTTGATGCCTTAGTTATGTAGGTGCTAGAATGATGTCCAAGGAAAATAATAGGGGATGAAAACCCAACCAAAAGATTCATATAATCCTACGCAAGTATTGCCCTATCCCCAAGATGTTTGGTGTGGTTAACACCCATGGATATTCGGCCTCTGATGGAACTCTTTGATTTGGTGAGTTTTGATCTAAAAGGATCAGTCTTCCTATAAAGGAAAACAATATATTATACGTCTAAAAAACAACAGATCTACCTAGAAGGAAAGCTAAGCTAAGTTAGATCTGATCCAAAATAAGTATATTCATCGTGTGCAAGGTAACTTGGTTCGAATTCAAATAAGTTATTCATCAACTTAACATAAATGCAAAATTAAATTATTTAACTTATTACTTCAAATGTAACCAAGCAATCAAAATTACTGATAATAATTTAAGGATTAAGCATATCCAAGATTACCTTGTAACTCTTATGTTAATTGAAAAATTAACATGAATTATTGATTAAATGGTTTATGTTAATCATTTGTAGAAATAGATAAAGATTTTGATAAAAGAAATTAAATTAAAATATAAGTACACAAGACTTAGGAATTAAGAGAAATCCAAATCATAAATCAATGCATTAATGATTGGCTGCAAAATCAACAATATTCATTGATAATAAAGTGAAGGAATCCGACATCATCAAAGAAATTTGATAATTTACCCACAGAAGATGCTGAAAGAAACTAACTTTGATTCATTGTTCTGCAAAAAATTACATGATTACAAGTGAAACATTGTTTCTCCAGTCCTTCCCTGGCGATTATCTCCTTGGTAGTAGCGTCTCCTATTCTCTATCTTCAAACAATTGAAAGTCAGAAAATTACAGAGCTCTGAAAGAGAAATATTTTCCAGCTCTGTCGAGAGCTTCCCCCCTCCCCATTCTCTAAATGATGAGGTCGAATTTATAGAATTGAAGAGCAGTGGGAAGGATAGCATCAAATCCCCATATGTTTGGTTCATTTAGCTATGCAAAAAATCAGAATGAATTTCTGGAAAATTCACCTCTGTTCGGTCACAATTTTCTCCCAAACTATTGATAGATATGCAAAACTGCCCGCGGTTAAGGGTAAATGGGCTGCTTGGGAAGTAGTTTTTCAACTGTTTGAGTTAGTTCCTCACAGTTTGCTCACAATCCTCCATGCAAAATCATGACTTCTATAGGTGCACAATCCTTTTCTTAAACTTCATCCTTCATGACAACAACAAATTATGGTTTAGTGAAATACTATGCATTAACATTGTAAATAGCATGATATATTAAATTCAATCATATAAATAAATTATTAATATTGTCTTTCAAAAAGTATATCGAATATAATTTAAACAATAATAATAATCTTATGAACAAGCAAGGCTAATTATTCATTGTAAAATATAATACTTTGCTTAATGAGAAGTGATTGATTCTTTCCATTATTTGATGTACACTCTTTATTTCGCAAAATAAAAGCTTAGCGCCTAATTCATTACAACTTAGGTGAATCAATTATTACCAATTCGTGGGAGATTACAAGTGAAAATCACAATTTGAAAATTGAATCACAAACAAAAGAATGGAGAAGCCGAATGATCATCGAAAACACTAAACAGTCCCAACCATTGAATCAAGGTGAATCCATAGCAGAGATTTAAACTTGCAAGTTGCATCTTCCCTGCAATATGCAATTGCGAGATGCAGGAATGCAAACACTCTTACATTCTAACTAACCTTTTTGCAATCTGCAATCTGCAATTTGTGGGTTGCAGAAACACACAACACAAATCATAATTCAAACTACTCCCCGTGATCTCCAATCCGCAATTGCGGGATTCGGGTTGCAAGATGACAAACTGATATTATTAAAAAATGTTTCCGCACCCGCAATCTGTATTGTGGGTTGTGAGACGAAAAGGTTTCAATTGCAAAACCAAGCTCCTACAATCCGCATTGCTGGTTGCGGGCTGCGGAAAAGACACACTTCTGAGGAACATTTAGGTATTTCCGCAATTCACAAAAATACACAGAAAATGCATAAATTTTCAAAATGTTAAGTAAATCAAATCACGACAAAGATATAGAAACCATGATAAACATAACGGGGACCCCAAAATGACTAAGGAACTTAAGTATCACCTTTTGCATATAAAAATTTGGGCTCTCATGTTTTGGATAAAACATGGGATCTGTTGTAGCTACAACTAGTCTGACCTTATTTTGTATGTTGGTTCCGTTGTGACGAAGTTTAACCCTGATTTTCTTAGTAAGCCTGATATTTCCATGGATTGGTCTTCGTATGTTGGTCTTTTTGAGTTTTTGGACTCTCCTTTCAAACAACAAGTCAATGATCCCGATGAGTTTGATTTTTCTTATGAATTTTTCAACTCCTGTGGTACTGAATTTGTTCCTGCAGACTCTATCTCCCTGGTTGATTTTTGCTTTTCTTCTGAGGTGTATCTTATTGATCATAAAACCTTGGATATTGGCATTATAAAGTCCTCTTTGGTTGATTCTGGCTTGATTGCACCTTTTGTAGAAGATAGCAGAGTCACATGTGTTTTTACCAAAGTGACCTGATGTTGTTGTTTCTTGGATACAGGATTTTTAGTTGGATTCACAAATGTTTACTGACCTCTCCTTGTTAATCAAGTTGTAACTGCATTTTCATGTACCCTTCTCGTGCTTATGATCCTGATGCCAGCTTCCACGCTCTTAGCTTGTTGTATAACCCCTCATCTTTTTTCTCATCATTGCTCAGCCTTATATCATTTTTCCTTTTCAACTTGACACTTTTTACCTTGAGGAGACATTCCCCGAGTGTCTTTATCTTGCTCATGTTCCTTGCATTATGCATAGGTTTGTTCCTTGTGCTTGGAACTAGTTTCACTTTCCTCTAACACTCGTCTCCTCGCATTTAGAGCATTCTTTCTCCTCTCCTTTGAGCTTGTTAAAAAAAGTAAGGAGGTTGTGAGTTGACTTTTCTGGACTCGTTAAAACTTCACAGAAAATATATGGAGTTTCTTTAGGCCTAGGTCTGACTCCTCAAAATAGACTTGACTGCAGAGTAAACTTGTTCGTTCAGACTTGTTAAGAATAAGTGAACGGGCATCCACATTGGTGGTAGTTTATCGCTTTTTTGAACCATGTGGAATAGTTATAAAAAATTAACACTCTCTTTTCTTCAGAATTGAGAAGAGTATTCTCAGGAATAGGTTTATCACTTTTCCAAACCTCAGGGACTAAATTTACGGAAAAGGAACACTCGGTATGAGCTTAGTTTTCTCTTTTTCGTGCTCTGGACCCAAACATGAAAGAGATTCCAAGCGTACTTATGTCTTTGTCATGCTCGCAAAAATTAAGAACAAAGCATTGAGTTTACTGTTGTAAGCCTCATTTCTCGTAATCAAATGGATCTTTCCAAGTGATCTTACCTTCCTTCACACTCGTAAAACTCAAGCTATATTATGCTTTTAAGGACCGTTGGGTAGGTGGTAATTGAACCTTTTTTGGACCTTCTCGACTAAGTACGAAAATTGTGTGCCTTACTTCTTCGAAAGCTAAGAGAGTTCTTTTGTGGTTTGTTTTATATTTTTCCGACCTTAGGAGACTAAATTGTATGAAAAAGAACCCCCCTGGAGTCTTCTTCAGAGTTTTCAGACTCAAAATATGAAAACACCAAAGAGCATGTACTAGTTCAGGCTCGTAAAATCCATGAATCATTGATCTTATCAAGCATTATTCTCTCCCCTCTTCAAGCTTGTCAAAAATGAAGAGAGACCTAAGTTGAATTTCTTGGACTCGTTAAAATTTAACAAGAAAGATAAGGAAGAATTAATCTCTTTTGGGTTATAAACAGTGGCAACATGTCCTTTTTGAACATAGCACTCTCTGAACTTTCCGATACTCATGTCTCATTTTACACTTTCAGCTCAACTATTTCTTCGGGTTTTTATTCTTCCACTTGTCCTTTATACATGGGGAATCTGATCATGTCTCCTACATGACAGATAAGTCTACTTGTCCTATATCCAAGTTAAAGGCTGCCTTGGGTCATCTATGTGTCATGCTCACTGTTCAAGGATTTATCCCTTCATTTTATTATTATCCTAATTCCCATCATTGTCCTATATGAGTATCACTTGTGTCTACCTTCCTGTATCCAGTTCCTAGTCACTCTTGTGATCTGTTGGAAGATTCATTGCCTCCCTCATCACAACACGGTTTCTCATCAACACTTCTTGAAGATGAAGACTTAGAGTTTTGACGATGGTACCTTAGGATTCACTACCATTATTGGTGAACTCCTTTGCTTTATTTGTCAGTTTCACTTATTGTTTGACATTCTATTGAGTTCCTTCCATGTTCGACTTCAACACATCTATTCACATGGTAGGGATTGTACTGGTTCCTTTGGATTTCGATGAAGACCTTAGAATTAGAGGAAATTTGAGGTCTAAAAAGGGCCTCCTAAGGAAAATAATAAAATAATAGTTAAAATAATAGTTATTAATTTTGGAGGAAGAATGAAAAAAACTACTTTTTGTGTTCATATTTTCGACATATCTCCCTGTGTTTTTACTCAAATTCTAAGCAGGAGATATCATTGGATGCAGAATTTAATTCTTCATCCAATGAGTACCCACACTACATACTTTTGATGGACCCCACTACCCCAAAAACAATAAATACTTGAAAAAAAGTGATGATGATGTCATCATCACACAGGTATTTCTTATTTTTAGGGTAGCGGGGTCCATCAAAAGTATGTAGTATGGGTACTCGTTGGATGCGGAATTAAATTCCGCATCCAACGAGCTCTCTCGCTTGAAATTTGAGTAAAAAGACAGGGAGATATGTCGAAAATACAAACAAAAAAGTAGCTTTCTTTTATGACAAATATGTCAATTCAACCATTATGGTTGACTCATTTTATTGAAATTCTATTGGTTCTTGAATTCCAACTCACAAAATTTATTGTTGGCACATTTTCTTATAAGGCCTATTTTAGACCCCAAATTTCCTCTAATGGTTCACATTTATAACCTAAGTTGTGTAAGATTATGTTATGATTAGTTACACAGCTTCCATATTTTGAAGACTCATCATTGTATATTGTGGCTTCAATCCACCTTTGTAATATACGTGGTCTTGTTACCGGTTTCATATGATGTAATCAAATATTGTAAAGGAGCCAGTGTTCCATTATATTGAACATGGCATCCTCGGATATGATTTTGTATATGACATTGATATGTATATTTTTCAGGTATCTCCTCTGCTGCTATGGACACTTGATTTCTCCAAGATTAAAGACTATAATTTATTTTGGACATCGCTTCCCTCTGACCTCACACATTATGGAGCATATGTTATCATGTAAAATGACACTTCTCAGTCCAAGTACTGACATCCAATATGTCGAGACACAAAAGGACAAACTGGATTAAAGTAGCCACCACACTATAGATGGGAATGACTGTTCATACATCATCTCCTGAACAACTGAGTATATTTTCATTTGGATATTAGGGTTGCATACGCGACTATTTCCACAGCAACCCACATGTCACATGCGAGTATGTGCATTGCAACTCGTGTGTACATTAAACACATGGGTTTCCTTAAAGAAATGAGTGTGTCATACATGACTTTCCTATACCAATACTTGCGTGTACCTTAATTCAATGTTAAAAAATATAAAATACGATTAGTCCAGATCAGTTGAGCCCTTAATCATAACTATCTTAATTGTCTCAACCATCCTAACCTTCGAAACCTCTCTATTTCCCCATGTATAAATAGAGGGCTTGGGATGGGGCTAATCAAGGATTCCAGAAGAGAAAAGTTATGTTGGTGGTATGCCTTCAGACATCTTGGGGCAGAAGAAATCAATGTCCTTGGTTTGCAGAAGGAGTACTTGTTTCAGAAGTTGGGTTGTAATCTCACCATTCTTTGTTTATTAATAAAGAAAGTTCTTGTTCCAATATTGTGCACTCTTGTATATGTTGATTATTGAATTATCTTATAATTTCATTATGAATATGTTTTTCCTTAACCATTGATACATATATAATATATTTGCAGAAAGAACTTGTTTTTTGCAGGTGATTGGAGAAGCCCTGAAAGCCGTGGAAGCAACTGGAAGAGGAGAAGAAAAGGATTGGATGAACCGTCATAAACCAGGTTTGCAAAGTTTTCTTACTATTCCTATTTCAATTCTTACATGGCTGATTTTCTGCAAGTGTAGCTTAGTAAGTTGCTAACCCCAGAGACCCTAGGTTATAAGGGTGTATTTTCCTGAACAACAATAAATTTCGATCCTTCTTTTGAAACCCCCTTGCAATTGTTTCTTTAGAAGTCAAAGAGAATATTTGGAAGTCTTTGGAATAATATCGACTGACCAATATTGGTGTCGACGTAATGGCTTCTTTAATAAAATTGAATTCCCTTTGACTCTCATTATTCCACTTAAAATTTCGATCCTTCTTTAATAGATTAGAATATCGATTTAGTGATTTCTACGAAATTGGGAATAAACCATTTAATAAAATTTAATTTTCTGAAAAATGTATGTACAACTTTCTTATTTGTAGGAAATTAAATTTGTTGGATAGCTTCAATTCTTGGGGGACCAATCTTGATTCCTACTTTGGATATAACATGTCCTAGGAGTTTCCCCTCATCCACTTTGAAAATTGACTTTTTAGGGTTTAAAGATATTCCATATTTCTTGCACCTCTCAAATATTTTGCTAAGATGAAGTATGTGGTCCTTTTTCTCCTTGGACATGACAATCATAATCATCTTGGTAAAGTTTGATAATTTTTCCAATGAGATCCCTAAAAGCATAGTTCATTGTGCTCTGAAAGGTCGATCTTGCATTCATTAATCCAAAGGGAATTCTAAGATACTTGTATGTTCCCTAAGGAGTAATGAATGTTGACTTAGGTTTGTCGTCTTTCACTAGCACCTACTTATAACTTGAAAACCCATCTAGCATGGACATCATTCCAACCCCAATGAATCCCTATAACTAATTCTATATGTTGATAAGTGAATAGTTTTTATTTTAGAGATATTTGGTTTAAGTTTATGAAATCAACACAATATTATCACACCATTCTTAGAATGTTGTGTAGGGGAAATAATCTTCACCATCAATATCTTTTGCAATTCCTTTTTAATAAAAGGAGCCAATTTTGGTTTGTTTTCCCGGAAGGCTCGACACCTTCCTTCAAAGGGATTTTATGGTGTATGACATCTTGATATGCTTTTAGATCATCATATGACCAAGAAAACACATCTCTATATTCTTTGTGTTAGCGCTGGGATTGAGCCCATAGGTTGGGCGGAAAAGGGTTCTCTCCCGAGAAACAGTAAAACCACTTTAGACTGCGCCTCTGGCCCTGCGCAGTCAAAGAGGGATCTCTCACTTACTCTCCAAATTTACTCACGTAAGATATTTGATCAAGAATGGTCAGGATGCCAGACTCCTTAGTAGGGCGGGTGCATTAATGTAAGATGCAAGCGGGACTATCAGAGAAAGGGACCATTGGGAAACGGAGTCAAAGGTCTGGGTATGGAACATATTACAGGAGATAAAGAATGGCGTGAATTTACAAACAGAGGCAAGATAGTCGTCGATCTTGCAATCAAGAGATATTTAGGAAGTGATTAGTAGATGCGAGGGAATAGTCCATCACACAAAGTTTCTACAGGATGAATTATGCATAACTTTAGAAGAAAACTTAATGAATATCTGAAACAAAAGATGGAGCATAGCATGTATGAATTCCAAACTATTATACACTCATTTCAGACATGAAATAAATTAACAAACTAGAATGAAAACAGGATAAACATTTCACGTAAAGGAATTACATATTGAAAGAAACAACGACACATGAATCTCTACCTTGAAAGACAATCCTTCCTTTGCAAATTTATTCATAACATGGAAACTAGAGACTAATTACAATGGACAGTGTCAGCCCTTGAAAGTTTCCCAACTAACCCCTATCTCCCTCTATCGAGAGTGTATTTATACTATTTCAATGCTGAGATTACTCTCCGAAACAAACCTAAAAAATGTTTCCAGTCATAATCAAACGTTAACAGTCCAGAGAGTGGAAATATCGCCATGATTTACAAATATGAATAAACATCATGGAGTAAGTGGGTGCACTCAGCCTGAGTGACATCTTGACGTGTTCGGTTATTGTTGTGGATTTTGAGTATGACGCCTTTCTGTTTGTTTTCAGGTGAGTCACCATTTACTGGGTTTTGGACCTCTTAGCTGGCCTGATGAGTCAGCATAGTGCTCTTCTTATATCCCAAGTTTGTGTTTCCACCGTGTTCAAAGGTGGCTTTCTTCATGGGCACAAACTAGCAGGGAATTTTGCATCTTTCCCCTGCTCAACCTCATCTGCATCCCCCTTCCTCTCCGGGTAACACTGTTAAGCGTGGGATCTGGAAGAAGGGTCACATTGCTCCTGGTCAAGGAAATCCTTTGCAGTGGATTTTCATTCTTGTAGTCCTTACCTCTAATGAGGAAGGCTCTCCCACAGGAAATAAGGTGTAGCATACCTCCACCAGGCCCATCACCTTTGGCAAGTGGAATTCACAAACAGGGCGGTGCAGGCATTGGACCCTTGATGCTCCCATATGAACAACTACTCCTACAGAGAGAATTCTAGGACTATCTCCTTATGTGGAGGATTTGGAGGCAGCGATGGTATCAGGGGTTCCTGAAAAAATACCTACTGAGAGCGAGTGTCCAGGCAGTGCGTCGCTGAAGGTGCGGGTATTTGAAGGTGGGTGTATCTCTCAAAATTCTTCACATCTGGGCCCTGATGGCTGGTATCATCCTTGGCATGGAACAACAAGGTGACGGGTAAGTGTGAAAATTTGCTCACCAACCATAAGCACACCAAGACGACAAAATTTTTGAACCAGATCACCATTGCTAAACCCTTCGAATTTCTATGGACTCAAGACGAAACGAAAACTTGGGCTCTGGAAGTATATTAGCTCACTCCCGGCATTCCAAAGGTAATATATATAAGGCTTCGAGACTGAATTCTGTAATGATCGGTCAACATTCCCGCACATTCTTCCATTGAGTGTCTTTGGTGCTGACATGTGTGAGGGCGTGGGTAGGGTGATCCTTTACCTGTTGGGGATCTAGTCACGTCGCTTCATCGACTGCGGCACCTTACCGTTTTCTATGGGAAATATTTTCGAGTGCCACCTTCCATATTCGATCCATGCTACAAAGCACATGGAGCAGACGTTCCCATGCTCCCTTTCTCTTGTGACGTATGAAACATAATGGTCTCCCTCTTCGTGCTGGCCTCGCCCCATGTGGAGAGTGGATTCACCGGTTACTTTCATCACTTCCGCTTGCCAAATTACATAGAGGCCACCTATCTTTAGGCGATACGGCTATGCCGCAGGGATGATTTCACCTGTACGCATGCTAAAACTGGCATCTGGGGGATCAGTTAATCTATCGGGAGGAAGATCATGCGTGGGAACGTCTCTTCTACTGTCAGCTCTGCGCTGGATGTGATACCTATAGCCTTGAGTCCTTTTCAGCCCTCCAATTTGGGGATCTTCCACAT
Organism: Pseudotsuga menziesii; assembly: GCA_001517045.1. Taxonomy (NCBI): domain Eukaryota; kingdom Viridiplantae; phylum Streptophyta; class Pinopsida; order Pinales; family Pinaceae; genus Pseudotsuga; species Pseudotsuga menziesii. Next base: position 393,213 of record LPNX010190372.1, read on the forward strand.
CCATCATCCATGTTTGATCAACTTAAGCTTCCAATTCCTCTTTCCTGGATCCAACAAGCAGCTTTAGACCATGGCATGTTCTTACCCGTTGATCAAGATCGACCTTCCCATGCAATCGTCGATCTGAGTGGGTCCTACCACCTTTTTGTGAATTGGGACCCTGACATTATCCACTCTAGTTCAGATCGCGAAAAGAACTTCAACCGTAGATCTATTCCCCTCTTGGTCGTGATCGTCGATTCTTTGCAGCCAATACCACTTTTCACGATTTGGAATCGTGACTTTTTCTGCACAAGTTTGGCTTGTGAAATCAGTTGGAGCCATAGATATGCTCATGCTCTCATCTCCACCGTTAGATATTTCTACCATTTAACCTATTTTGTGATTCGGGAAAGTTCCTTTTATCGAGCATTTTTTCCCAGCGAAACTGTCGCAGGCCGTCAATCGGGCTTCGTCTTGATCTCGGCCTTTCATTGTTTGCCCGTTTTAACAGACTTTGCGAATACCAAACTTGAACATTCCCTCACTTCTTTCGGCCAAAACCATGCTCTATCATTGATTTTCTTCATTATGATCACGGATCATTGGTCTACGATGCCTTTCTCTATCGTTTTCGTTGCTGCATGCCATCACCTCTGGAGGAATCTACCACCGTAGATCGAGCTCTCTTCTTTATCTGATGGTCTTAAATGATGGAAAATGTGCATTTGATAGTCTGAAGGGCATTCATATAATTTTCTAATTAATAGGACCCCTTTGAACTCTGTCAGGCCCATAAATCGATTGTTACAAACAGAGTGTTAACACTTTGATTAGGATTTCAATATCTCTCATTTCCTCCTATTACGCCCTAGATTCTTTACAGTGCACCTTACTATATGTGCCAATTAGGGTGGTCCTTTTTCCATTGTAAAAGGCCAAGTTGGGGTTGATTTATGTAAAAGTGTTGGTCTATTGGTGGTCCAAACCTTGGTAGGTGATGGTAAGTCCTATTGGTCCTCATTCCAAGGTGGACTAGTCTTATGACCCTATTGAATACCCCTTGATGGGTGGTAACTCCTCCTCATGTTGGAAATTTACACCCTGGGTAGTTATTGGTACACTTTGGGATGACTCCATTAAGACACATTTCTTAGGATCCCCTAGCCACACTCATGATTTCATGCTTTGTAAAGGTAATTGTGCTTGTAAGGGTTGTAATACCTGCTCTAGTACACCTCTATTATACCCACTTGGGATTTATTTATTATATTACCCCCTCCTTTTGGTCATCCTAGTAAAAAATGCAAAATTTCCACCATTAAAAGCTAGCTTTGAAGGGTGTACCAAGCAAGAAGGCATTGATGGAAAAAGATACATTGTTGGGGTTAGATGGGGCATGACTTCCTTAGTCCCTAGATTGTGGGTGAAAAACCCTAAAAGTAAATTTTAAACTCAAATTAAGAGGTTATCCTAGAGGAGGGAAAATCTAGGAATTTTCCCGTATCAATATAGTTCCCTCCTCTCATTTGTAAATTGTAACCAAGATCATGGGATCGAATATGAATGATATTTTATTTCTACTTGTGTAAATGGGATCTTAAGTGGTGTGCACCTCTCTTCTTGGAAATTCTATGGGTTTTCAAGGATAATTCTTGGTGTTTGAGGTTTTTTTGCAATTTTTCGAGTCTAATTTAAGGAGGAAGCGTTCTAGGGTTTGTTTTATCTTCTCCTTTTCTTCGTTAAATGTGGTAAGTTCTTGAATCTCTTATCTTGCATTTCTTTTGTATCCAAGGTAAGGGTATTTTAGGGTTTCAACCATGCTAGGTTATTTTTGATTGGTGAGACATTTCTCTTGAAGAATCCTATTGTTTTGGGCCTTGGCATCATTGTTTGTCCTAATTAGGTCAAGTGCTAACATAACCTAGGGTTTCTTAGCCTTGCCCTAATTCATCAAGCATTGGATTGTTAATTTTTGAGAGGATTTTGACCCTGATTTTTCTCATTGCCCTAGGGATAAGATTAAGGTATAACCCCCTCTTCTAATGGTTGCACGGGTATTGCTCTCAGGATTTTAGCAACCTGTACATTGTGTTTTGCTACTCGTGGGAGCTTGGGAGATGGTACAAAATGTTCCCTTTTTGTTGGGAGCTTCTCTAGGAATTTGGGAGCTTTTTGGGAAATTGCTTTTGTTGCTCCCATTTTTTGGGAGCTTGTAGAAGTTCTCTGTCTATTTAGGAGATTTAAGAGGCTCCTATACTGACTGGGAGATTCTACAAGCTCCTGACCATGTGGAGCCCAAAATTATGAGAGAAGTGTCAAAAATCAATTGACTGATTCTTGTTTATTGTGTCAAGAAATCACCAAAAACAAAGAATTCAATTAAATCTATCAATAATGCTATTTTTAAAATCTTCAAGGTTATATAAATTAAGAGGGATCACACCTCTTAAATGTCTAGATCCATTCACACTCAAAATATAAGTTGTTAGTGTACTTAAATGAATAAACATGGATCTTTATACAATAATAAGATATTGAACTACTTTAATTCATGTCAGCGTATGTTATTCATATTGACTAATATAGCAATTTAGGATCATAAATCACATCAAACTCAAAATACCAAAGACTTTGAAAGTTTGATGTTAGTTCAATTTGAAACAATCAGGTTCATACTTGAGAAGTAGTTACCATCTAAAAAATGCAAAGGCACCCAAATATTAATCACTCTTAGGTGCAATAATAGAGATGGATTTGGAACAAAGAATTATAAAAATATTGAATCTTATGATTTATGAAGCAGTTGATGCTTCATGTGTGTGTGTATACAATTTTCCTTTACAAACTCATACAATGGGATGAAGTTGCAGGTCAAATTTAGAAAACATACCATGGCATTAGAGTCATGCATAGTTAGTAAAGGGTTAACTTCAGGTCACACAAAGCCAATTTTTGTATAATGTGGACCTAGAGTGAACAAATTTAAAAGGATTGAATTTCATGACACTAATAGAGGGATGCTAAAATAGTGTAAGCTATGAAATTGATCAATTATGTTTTTCAATATATATATATATATATATATATATTATTGTCGTTCCCAACTTGACGTTTCTTGCAAATTTGGGTGAATCTTCTAACCATACCGGATACTTGTACCCACATACCCAACGTACCCGCATTCCAGAAACTTGTGCAACATAGCCTCTTCTTCAAAATTACAAATATCTACATCTTACATTTGAAAAAATACAAAAAAAACAAATATTTAGAAGAAAAAAAATTAATAATTAAAAAACCCCCCAAAAATACTATTGCATTCTTTAAGAATCTAATCCATCAAAAGTGAAGCGCCCTGTTGATTTTATGGTCAATCTTTAAGGGCATCACCTTATTGTGGCTAGTTTGAGAGATATACGGTTCTTTTGCCAAATATTTTATGTTTTTTCATATCTAATTTGATAAGTTCAACCATCTAAATTCATCTTTGAAAAGTATTACAAGCTGAAGAAAAGGTCTATTATCAACCCTACCTACTTGGGCATTCATCTAGTGACTCAAGTTGATCTTCTTGTGATTTTGGGGGGCTAGTTAGGGCATAAACTAGATCTAGTAAGTCATTTCTAGATTTGTCTTACTCATATGTTGGATTTCCAAAAGGTATGATTTCTATTCCTCTTTGCTTAGCATACATTCCTCGGTAAGTTGGCATTGTTCTAAGTGGTTTTCATCCATCTTTGAGCATGTTTTGGGTGGTTGTCCTTGTATAACAGCAGCAAGGATTTTAGTCATTTGCCTTAAATGTGAGCATTTATTACATTTATTACTTCTAACTCCTACCCTATTGAAGTACTTGGTAAACATCCTTGTATTCATTGCTTTGACTCCATAAAGCACTGATCTTTGTCAAGAGGTTGCTTGTGAGGTATTCTTGTGTTTCCTTGACTAGTTTTGTAGGTCTATTTCACCTTGGACGTTAGGTGTTTCCCTAAAGCATAAGGAGAGTGCATTGTTGTGACAGTGGGTGAATCTCCAAATTGGTTTCCACTCTTAGCATTGGCCTTCTTGACCTTTTGGAAGGGTTATAGTTTGAGCGGTAACACCTCCAAAGTGGCGTTCTTTTCGATTTTGTTGATCTTGGGACTTGCTTCCGAACAAATGTTTATCACAAGATAATCTTCATATTTATTGGTTTCTTTATTCTAATTTTATACATCATCTCTATCAAAATTCCTTTCTAAAGGGACAAGACATATGGGGTATTTGTTGTCCTTCAAATCTTCACTCCCTTGGGTTTTATCTCCTTTGGCTCATTAGTCCACCTCATAGTTAACAAACTATTACAAGTTATTCATGAATCTTATGATTTATGAGTCATCATGGAAAACTTGCCGATGCTTGAAGTTATCAGGAAAGGATGGCTTGGAAATGATTTCCATTTTACTCTTCCTAGCTATTAGGATTTTGGAAGGTTGAAGGATCGACTTGCATGTTTTCTTCCCTAGGGACTGCTTTAATCGAGAAAGCATCGAAGCGTTCGATGGTGTCCTATTATGTTGCACCTTTACCAGCGCACCTTCAGTTGATTTCCCAAGAGAGGGGGTTGATTTTTTCTTTAGGGCCAGGACATGGATGCTGACAACACTTTTGATGGATGGTTATGGATGGACTCTTTGGTCCTTCCTTTAGGAGTAATATGGCTTAATGAAACTGTTGATTTCCCTTTGTTGGGGTTCTTTAACCCTAGGGTTGGTGTCCGGGGATCCTAAGGGGAGGTCACTGGGTCACATAACCCCTCCTTTTGTTTACTACTCCAATGAAATTTTCTTAGCTTTGAGGATTTTCCTCCCTTCCTGGTCACATCACCCATCCATCCTGGCCCCCTTTGATCATGACGCCCCTCCTCTTTGGGCCTTTTAATATGACGATGTCATCTCCTTCACCAGGCCGTACTGCCATTTTGGGGGGGGTGTTGAGGTATTATTAGCATTCTTGGGGTTAGATGGGGCATGATGCCCTCCCCCCTGTACACTCCATCCTTTCGTTTGGAGTGATTTGCTCATTTTAGGTTATTTTAGTCCTTTTTGGGTAAACTCTAGGAGAATGCCCCAAGTTTCCCACATATTTTATTATTTTATATTATTTTTGTTATAATTTTATGTTGACATTTTATAATTTCAAATTGACACTTTAAAGGTATGTCAACTTGGTTATATTTAATATTTATAAGGTGAGTGTGAGAAGGCTGTAAATAATCCTCTCCTAACTTCATTTCAAACATAAGACAATTGGCATAAAAACATTATGTTACTTTCTTATCCTTACTAATGCTCTTGGAGTATTGCATGCCTCTTGAGGAGAATCTCTTTCTTGTTTTGAAGGCAATTTCTAAAGTATCTTTGGTTCAATCTCTTGCTAAGGTGATGCTTAGATTTGTTTGTCACACCCATGCACAAGGAGGTATCTAGGGTTTTTTTCTTGATCTCTCTTTGTTAAAAGTTGATGAATGATGTTTTTTGTGGATTGAATGGTAGCCCTAGTGCTGCATTTTGTTTGAATTAGGTCATTTATCATCCTTTTCTCACCTTGGTTCATTGACGAACGTCCTCTAGAAGGAGTTCTTTTAAGATTGAGATTTGGATCTTTGGTTTTTGGCATTTTTCCGTAGCTAGTATTCCACTAATCCTTTGTGGCTGTTAGGGAAGGTCCTAGTTAGCCAAAACCTTGAAGAGACATCTCAAGAGGAAGGCTGGTCACCTTCCTTGATGCCCTAGGGTTAGGGTAAGACCTTAAAACCCTCTTGGCTTTGTCCTCGTCTAATTTTCCTTCAAATATTTTGCATTTGCATGTGTAATCATTGCATTTTGCATGGTAGATTAGGTTAAATTTAGGTTTGCAATTTTATGTTAAAAACCCTAAAAATTAAAAATATATATTTTTGCATTTTTGGGCCTTGTTATAATGAAATCTCGTCACCCTCGTGTTATGAGATAGGTATCCTCTTGACTACTCCAATCCCTCAAAGTTTCCCTAGAGAAATGAAGGAGTAAATTAACCCCTTGCAATTTTTCCCTCTTTTGAGCTAGTAACGCTCTTTCCCCATTGGCCAAAAGTGTTACCCAAGAAGCAAAGAGCCAGCACCGCTCCTGATACATGAGAAAAGAGAGGTGCCACCGCTCTTTCCCTTACTGCCAAAAGTGGTGCCCCCTTATCACCGCCTGTTTGCTTCTTTGGAAAAGTGGTGCTTGAGTTTTGAGGGAAAAAAGAGAAGCTTCGAGAGGATTCTCGAAGCTTTCCTATGTGGAGCCTCATCCCTATGGTTTAGGACCAGCTGGACCTCGAGATCCTCCCTTTTAGGATCTAATCTCAACCTCATCCATGAGATCCTCAACCATACCTACCCTCCCATGTCTTTAAATACTAGCTCATCCCCCATGGGACAAAGGAGGAAGAATTGTGTTTCATACCCAAACTCTGTCAAAATCATTCTTGAGTCTTTGGAGGCAAGGTGAAGTTAGAGGCAAGGATCCATTGGAAGGAACTCTCAACACCAAGGCATGAAGTTTGTAGTCTCTCCAATAATTTATTAATAAAGAATGTCTTTTCTTTCCCATATTTACTGTTTCATGTGTTTATATTGCTTGATTCCTTGGTCACAAGCATAGATCTAGTTGATTATATTGTATGCTATCATGTTTTCTTTGTTGTCTTCCATCTTTTACAGGTTCTTCTGCGAGGATAGTGAGGAAAACCTTTGAGAGAAGCATCATGGCATTCCATTCAAGTGATTAACCGGATCTAGGGAGAGTCTAGCATTCCATGTTTGTGTTTTGTTCTAGATCTGAACGATTTAGACTAGGGAACCAGCTCTTGTTCGCAGGATGTGTGTATTTTCAGCTAACAAAAGTGGTGACTCCATTGGGGATATAATTTGAATTCTGGATCATTGGTAAGATGAAACCTCCACCTTCATTTTCAATTTCTAGATCTACTTTTCCATGCATAGATCTGTATATCTGCTTTGAATTTGATTGTTTTTCCTATGTCTACCTTTGGATCTTCATATTTTTTATTCACTGGGTTTTTTGGTGATTGTTTGGGTTCATTTTTCAGTCTGTAACTTCCTTTTCTGTTGTTTTTTTATTTTTCAAATCGCCATCTTGGGCACCGCTCTTGAGCTGTGTTATAAGTGCGGTTCTGGAGCTGTCACCGCTCTTCCTCTATGTTAAAGAAGCGGTTCCACCACACTTTATCTGTGTACAAGAAGCGGTGCTGGAACTGGTAACTCCCTGGTGTGAACCTGCTATAAGCGGTGCCACCGTTCTGTTCTTGTGTGCAAGGAGCGGTTCTCAAGCTGGTAACACCCTGTTCAACACCTGTAGAAGTGGTGCCAGGTATTCTTCTTAGCCCTGTTTGGTATTTGATTCTTAAATGCTTCTTCTAGTATCTGAGATGCATGCTTCAGATTGTTACAGTTGTTTTTTGAACTCTGCAATTCATGTTTGAACAGAAAACTCAATCAAAAATTAAAAAATTTAAAAAAAATGAGCCAAATTTTTTTCTCGGGGGCTCATGCCCCCGAACCCTCAAGCCGGGGGGGGCGGGGAAGGGGTCCCCCCCCGGACCTCCCTTGAGCGTGTATGAATCCATAGTTCTTCTCAAGAATTTTGATTGATGTTGGTCTTTTCAAGCTTCATAGTTGGCTTTGAATAGAACTTGGTTTTGTTAGATCTCTAATTTTTGTCTTCTTTGATAGAACAAGATAAGATTCATTTAAGTTTTTCTTCATTTGTTATACATGATTTTGTATGTTTTTTCCTTTTTTCATAAAGTTGTGGAAAAGTGCATATGAAAGTTATTGTATGATTTTGTGATTAATTCATTCTCACTTTAGTTGAAAAATCTGAACACTTTTGTATAAAGTTGTAACAATCTTTTATTGCTTTTCATTAGAGGTCTCACTTATTTTTCAATTCAAAAGAGAAGATTTTGTTTGTTTAAGTTAGGAAAGGACCATATAAAAAAGTGTCTTTTATTTTTGTATGGGATTTATTCTATGTTTCAAATAAATTGAACCTCTCTCTCCCTCTCTTAGGTAGAATTTCATTGAAGAGGAAAACTTGCATTATCATATAAATCAGTGTGCATCTTCTTTAATTTCAAGTTTTCACTCCATGGTTCCACCTAAACGTACAAGATAAAATTAAGCGCTAGCTTAGGTTTAAAATTTTTAGCAATTTGTGTGATAGGTTAGAGACATGTTCGGGCGTCATTAAATGTAGGAGTTGTCGTTATTTGTCTGCACTGCAACCCGGGACTCGCATGGTTCTTCCATGTACCATCAGTATATCAAACGGCCTTTCACGTACCCTTGAGGTATATAGAAAGGTACTTCATGTACTCGATTGTATATAGGAAGGCCCCTTGTGAACGGTTGTGCATTAGATAGCACTACTACCGATTTGAGCTCCCACGTACCTTGCATTTATCAGGATACCCCACTACTAGGATACCCTATCCAAACCGAGTTAACCTTTTGGTTGTCTTGGCTTTACGGGCAAAGCTTGTAAAGTCTTGATAATCCTGGTGAGAAAACTGATCTTTAATCCACTCCTCTCACATATTTTGCTTGCTTATTTAGTTTGAGTAGCGCTTTTTGTTTGTACAGTTAGGATTTTTTAGAAGAGAGAGATAATTTTGTTACATAGTTATGGCTTCACCTTCCGAGACTACCAACCAAGAGACTCCTTTACCAAGCATGTCTTTTTTGTTCCCTCCATATGGGGATGTTGGTCCTCCTCTCATGGATATGTTAAGCCTTCTTAGATTGACTATTGGATTAACTGTTTGGTTATTCTCTAGTCCAATTATCCCATGTACACCAATTGCTTCTGATCCTAATCCTTCATCGCAAGAGCATCAACCTCATGTTGATCCCTCTCCTTCTTCACCAGATGTGTCTTCTCCCATTTCTACCTCTTCACCTGTTGAAAGTTGTAGTACTAGTAGTCAAGTGGATAAGAAGAAGAAGAAAAGGAAGATTAAGAAGAAGAAAAACAAACAAACAACCAAGTCTCAACCAATCACTCCTCCTAGTGCAGAGAGTGTTGATCTGCACACCTAAAGACCGCGTAAACCCAAATTCCCTTGTAGGCTTTGCAAGGGTGATCACCTTCTAAAAGATTGTCATGGTCTGTCCCTAGTTTTAGAAGAGTGGTCTAAGGTTTTTCAGGAACTGATGTCATCAGCCTCTAGTCATCATACTGATGATCCCCCCTCAACTGGTTAAGAGCTAGAAGGGTAAAGTCATAAATCCTTGCTTGATTTGTAAGGACATGCACTTTACTTATCATTGTCCTCACATGGATGAAGCTTCTAAAATGTTGGAATATATTACTGTTTCTCATCAACGGCTTCCAACAAGTTATCATAAGTTGTCTCTTGAACCCCCATTGGTTGATAAAGTGGTCGATCCAGTTCTAACCTCGGTCGATCCCACTCTTTCGTTGAAGAGTAAAATTGAAGTGGCAAATCCAAGTCCATCCTTAGTTGATCCCACTCTTCCTTTGAAGGGTGAAGTTAAAGTGGTTGATTTGGTTTCATCTACGGTCAATCCCACTCTTCCTTCCAAGAGTGAATTCCAAGTGGTTAATCCGGATTCATCTGTGATTGATCCCACTCTTCCTTTGAAGGGTGAAGTTAAAGTGGTCGAGTCTTCACCATCTCCACCTGATCCCTCTCTTCCAATTGAGAGTGAAAACCATTCGGCTGAAGTTTTCATAGTTAGCTATGATTGTTCTATGCAAGAATAAGTTTTGTCTGTTTCGACAGAACCCTCTTTGAGTAGTGAGGTTATTAACTTTGACTGGAGTAACCTAACAGAATATTGTCTTCATTCGAGTGTTCCTTTCCAGATAGTTGTGCGAGTTGCCGCTAAGAGTATACTTCGTACTATCGTTGACGAAGGGGCTTCTGTTAGCATTCTATCCTCTACTGCTTGGCAAGCCATAGGTTCTCCTCCGCTTGTGCCAGCTACCGATTAGATATTGGATTTTAATTGAAGACCTACAAAGCCTTTAGGGATCCTTCCTCATTTTCCTATTACTTTGGAAGGAAAAATTGTCTGCATCGATGTTATGGTATTCCAAGGTCCTTTAGATTTCAAGCTGCTCCTTGGACACGATTATGTTTACGCCATGAAAGCTGTAGTGTCCACACTCTTTCGAGTGATGTATTTTCCCCATGATGGGAAGATTGTGACCGTTTATCAGTTTTCCTTTGTTAAACCTGATTATCATGTGACTCCTAGTCATCAAATTTCCCTGAATGTCCGCATGTTCTTGTGGCTCTTTCCCCTTCTAATCAAATTCTTCCCATCATAGTTAAAATGGGGGGCATGGCTCCAGCCTCTAGACTTCATCCTAGAGTTAAGTATCTATCTTCTTATGTAAGGGAGCAACCCACCAACCTCTGGACGTCATGTTGGCTTATAACTTGTTGTGAGCATAGTTCCCATTCTGTGTCAAGCTTGTTAAAAAATGAATCAGATGCCTATGAGCAAAGTTCCCATTCTATGTCAAGCTCATTAAAAAATGAAACAGATGCCTATGAGAAAATTTCCCATTCTATGTCAAGCTTGTTAGAAAATGAAATGGATCTCCCCAAGCATAGTTACCATCTATTTCAAGCTTGTGTAAAAATGAAACAAATCCCCTTCCCTTGAGTTGATTCTTCCCTTTAGTGTTAGAACTTGAACCTTCTTTCCACCTGCCTGATTCTCATTCTTCCTACCTCCATGGTGAAAATTTTCACATTAGTAACCAGGTTTTTAGGTTGGGTATGGAAGAAGAATCGCCAGATGAAACAAAGCTTGGTGGGCATGTCAAGCCCCTAGAAACCATGCTAGTGGTAATCTTTACTAGCAATCATGCTAGGGGCAAGATTCCAACCTCTATATATCATGTTAATGGGATTTTTCAAGCATAGTTTACCCATTGGTTTCGAGCTTGCATAAAAATGAAACCAATATTTGAGCATCCTTTCAACTAATCTGCGAACTCGTTGAAAACAGTAAGATGGTCTTGAGATTACTTTTCATTTTTCACACTCTGGTTAAAACATGAAAAGTGGTTTGAGCTTAGTTTATTACTTTTTCGTGCTCCGGATTCAAACATGAAAAATTCTAATGGAGTCTCCTTTAAGCTCTTTTCGGACTCCCCAAATATGAAAATATTATCGAGTACTTGTTTTCTTCGTACTTGTCAAAGTATTTGAGGAGTCGTCTCTCCGACGGTAGGTTATCTCTTTTTTGGTTCGAATAGACTATTTATGAAAAAGGAACACTCCAACCAATCATGACTGGAAGAGTTCTCTAAGGTATTATTTTATACTTTTTCAGGCCTTTGGGACTAAATCATACGAAAAAGAACCCTTTGGATTTTTCTTTAGTTTGTTCAGACTCTCTAAACATGAACTACACTGAGTTTTCTTTCATTGGACTCGTTAAACTAAACATTGAAAGATCATTTTTTGGGAACAAACCCCTCTTTTCTCAGGTTCATGAAATATATGGGAATGGACTTATCTTTGGATGAGCTAAAACGAGTGTTTGTTACCCTCTTTGAACTCGTAAAAATGAAAAGAGGCACTCATCAATCATGATGGGGAAATTAAGGGAAAGGGAAAACATTTTGCAATAATGGCAGTTGTTAGTCACCTTTGAACATGGCACTTGTCTGCATTTCATTCAGTCAATTGGGTATTCAACTTGTTTTCGAGTTGATCCACTTTCATGAGTCATGCCACTCCTTTGAGTCTCTCAAAGATTGCATTGTCCGTTGTCGCATTGTGTTCTGCCTCATCAAGTCAATGCTACCAAGTCTTCGGTCGTGCTGCCTTATGTTCAAAAGGGAGACTGTTTTGAGAGTTTACACCTACAGTCAAAACAACATTTTTGAATCAGTTACTTTTGAGTCAATCCTATGGTTACATTAGCTACAAAATTCCAGAACTTTGTTCCAAGTTTTGTGTCGTCGATGTGGGATTCATCATGACCCTCCTTCAACGAGACTATTCCTGCCGACGTCAACTCATCATCCAGGAATTAGTCTTAGAAACAAGTTTAGTACCTTGAGATATGTATGCCCTAATGACAGATTCTCTCACTTTCGACATAGGTTCACATCATTGACCTTTGATCGGAAGACTCTGCTGGGTGTTCAACACCAAGACCTCTATTCACACTCAGTAGATTGTACTAGAGTACCTTGGGAATCATTGACATTAATGGTGATCTCCCTCACACTTGTTAATGGTTCACATCATTGACCGGTAATCAAGTGGTTTCTACCATGTTTGACTTCTTATCATTGTAATCACATGGATAGAATTGTACTTTGTGGAAGACGAGACGAAGACCCTGGGCATTTGGTAAGTGTTCATTGCTTTCCCCAGGTTGTGATAGAGTATTTGTATGAGTCCTAGCATGGATCCACATTTGTATGTTCATGATTGTGCTTAGATTTGTGTCTGTATGACATAGATCTACATTGTATGTCTGGTAGTTATGTCCAATTCAGACTGTCCATTAAACCCTAAGGTGGAATTATAGGGAACCCTAAAAATACAAAAATTGTAAAAACCTCAAAATCTTCCCTAAGAGGCCCTAAAACAATCCTAATTCTGCCCTAAAATCCCTAGCGTCCTTTTCCCTTTCCTTATCTTCTTCTTTCCTTTATTTTAGCCTAATCCCTTTTCCTTTGGTCCACATCCAAGCCTCACGGCCTACCCTCTTAGGTTATTCCGTAGCCTTTATACCCTTGACCTAAGCCCTCGAATTCCTTTCCTAAGGCTTTTCCAGCCCTCGACCTGCCTCCAAATAGCCTCGGCCTTCCCTTGCACAGTCCCTTGTGGGTTTAAGGGCTGCTCCTAGCTGTTCCTTTAAGGATGCAATTTATTGCAACCTGTCCAAACTCTGACATCTCCCAAACACCTTCAATAAAACCATAGAAAACAAGTTAAATGATTAGTAAACATTGAGTCCAATTAATGCTAGTGGAAAGATAACATAAAATCCAACCTTAACTACTGTTTACTTACCATACAAGGTATATGTCAAATTGTCATTCTGTGGATGTTGCTATAAATTGAATTTGGACTGATTACTCTTTTTGCGGCAATATGTTTTGTCACTCACAAACTGCCCATTATTCACACTTTTTTTTATTAGTGAATGGTTGCACCAAGAAGTGGCTTGTGAACGCTGTATTATTTTCCTACGAGATGTACTAATTTTTGCAATTGTTTAATACATGGATGCATAACATACCTAAGTGAGTAATCTGTTTGGTTAAGAAGATAAATTCTCCAAGCATGGTTAAGATAGAAACATTGAATTGTCATGTCAATACATTCTTTTACTGTTTACTGTGCCTCTGCAATCCTGTCATAACTTGACTTCCAAACTTTTACTTATACAACATACATTGGTTAAATGAAATCGATATACCGATTTTCACTAACAAGGTTCACGTTTAATATAATATGTCTTCTTCATTCCTAAAATGCATTGGTCACTTATATTGTTGTAGAAGATATAATTGTGCTTTTCCAAATGTCTTGCAGAAGGGAACTCACCTTGGAGGTTTCAACTCTCCAAAGTAATTTTGGAAGAATGACTAAGGTGACAGTGGTCACTCTCTCTATACATTGTTTATCAGTGACTATCCCTGCTAGTTCATCTGGTAATAGTGTCCCATATAGCATGGCTATAGTGTTTCAACCTATCATTCTTCATAGAGAATTGATTCTCCACTTGTAAAACCACTAGATTAGAATTGCTTATAAATTCCAACACCTTTATACACATGTCTCATTCTAATTCCAGGCCTAGGAGCAAGGATAGCCACATTATTGTGGAGTCAAACACCAATGGATAAGTGTAGCTAGTAGTATCACCTTTAGGAGAATTAAAGACTATGCCAACATCAATACCAATTTTAGAATGAGCCCCATCAAAATCCATTTTCTAATTTCTTATCTTTTTCAATTTAGACTCTTTCTTTTGAACTTCCTCTAGGTCTTCCTCTTTGGTTTCTTTTAAGATCTTCGTATGGAATTTTGGGGTTAAAGAATGTGCTAGAATTTTATAGTTTCCAAAACCATCATCCACCATGCACACAAAATCATTCATTGGCTGATTGGGGTCCTCTACATAGTACTTCCTTGGTGGCTCTTGATACAAGGTAACACATGTACCCTTACAAGTTGGGGTAGTAACATAAGATAAATACATTTGCAAACTACCATCCAAAATAGCGATCCACTCCCTGATAACAACATTTTTTAGGAATTTGGGACATCAATCATAACGATATCCATTAACACTGAGATATATGGATATATTGCCAGTTTAACCTTCAAATATTTAATTAGACCTAAAACCTTGATTTCCCTAGAACCCATGGCACACATGTCTTGATAAGGCCCAATGGTTTTAATACCTAATTTGTTTGTCACCTTCAATGGCATAACATTGTTGGATGTGATAAAGTCTAGCATGCAATTGTATAATAGGAGATCATCACTGCCAATGATACGAAGAATGGATTGTTACGACCATTTGTTCCTCCTTGATTCAATGTTTGCAAAAATACAGGAGCATCCTCAGGGGTTTCCTTAATGGTTTCCTTGAGACATAATATCTAATTGGCTTCCTCCTTTTGGAATGGGGCCTTCATAAAATCCAAGAGGGGGATTGAGACATGTGCCTTATTGAAATGCTGCGTTAAATCAATATCTAAAGTTCCAAAGCCACAAGCATTTACTTTCACCGATGTGGAGGCCTTGCTTGTTTCTTTAGCTTGATTTGGCTTGGCGATTACGAGAGGATCTTTTTGATTGACCTTTTGTGTTTTGGGTTCCTTATGTTTTTCCTTGCCTTGCCTTTTTGAGGTTAATATGTCCTTTTCTTCCATTTTTTTCCTAATTTCTTTTTGGGAATATATTTGGGTTAATCTCTGTGCTACTTCCTTGAGATCTATACTCCTTTCCTTAATTTGTTTCATTTGAGACTTGACACATTATATGTTGTAGGTGAAACTATGTTTATACCATCCAAAGGCTTGCCTACAAAGTTCAAGGTATCTTCTTGATATTGCTCTTCATTATTTCCCCTAGAGTGTTGCCTAATGAATTCTTGGGTTTTAGGGAATGGGTTCAGATTGTAGTTTTCTTGACAAGTCGCGTACCAACAATAACTCTCATCCTCTAATTCATTGTTTCTACTCAAAGGAACTTGAATCCTTTGGTCATGATGTTGGTTTTTATTACCCTTTGGTTTATTCCAACCACCATTGTTCCCTCTGGGTTGGTTTTTAAGTTGAGCTTGAGCATTGACTAAGTTCACCAACATATTTTGCATGCCAATGTTGCTTTGGGTTACATTGGTTTATAATATTTTGATCATTTCAGTTAATGCAAACAAAGGATTAGGGGATGGCTCAACTATATTCGCTTCCCTAGGCTTGGGTTTTTCCCAAGAAGTAGTTACGCTTGTTGGAGCTAAAGAATCTTGTTTTCTAGCATCTACCCAATCCTTATCAAATTATTTGGCTTTGTATTGAGCATTGTTTAAATCTTTGGGCTTTGTTTGATTGAGGAACAATATAAACTAACCTTGATATGCGTTCATGTAAAACTGTAGTAGGTGGAGAAGATAAATCAGCAAAAATGTCACTAACCAAACTATTAAATCTTGCATTAAATTCATCCAAAATTTCATTTTCATTCCTTTTTATAGAGATCAATGCATTCAACACAAATTTGGTGTCTTTCTTTTCTTGCCATCGAGAAAGAAAGGTATCTCTACACCCATAAAAAAATTTATGCTATTATAGAGAAAATCAACAATCCATTTGTGTGTGCATCCCCTTTTATTGATAGAGAGTAACTCAAAAAGTACATCAATATGCCCAACACCTTCACATCGAATAAACCCCATGAAGATATCCTAATGTTCCTTACCAGAAATGGCACTATTTTCATGAAAATCAGGCAATTCATCAAGTGATTTAGGCATGCCGTGTGGTTGACCAGCAATAGCAGAAAAATCAGAAGGTTGTAACAGTTAGTCAACCAAGGAGCAACCATGTTTGAAAGGGTGGGGTTGGATTGATTTGGAAGGTTTCCTTGGCTAAAGGTGTGAATTACTTTCATTTTTTCTTTGTAATAGCTCAAGTTCTCGAATAAAATTAACAAGGGATTGAGAAAATTCCCTTGTAGAGTATCTCTTGGTCACAAGTTCACTTTGTGGAGTCGCGAGATGAGCTCTTATAAGTGTGAATTATGTGAATGCTTATCAATTGATTAAGATGTCATTCAAGGATCGCGTTAAATGGACTTGTCCTCGACAACAATGCCAAAAATGTTACAGCTCAGATTAACACTTAAGTGGAAAAGTTCTAACTAACGAGTGCGACCTGTATATGCAACTACAAAAGAAGGCACCACTATCACCTTAGTGCAAAACTCCCCCTCTTTTGACCTGCTCTTAAAGGTCAATGAGGCTTTCCCTATGATTAATTGATTTGAAATTAGTTCTTAAAGGAGAGTTGAAATGGTTGCTTAAACCTGGTTATATTGTTTAGGTGTATTGCAGATTTAATTCATCCAATGAAATGATTCCCAAAATTAATGCTCAAAGTACAATTAAATTGAAGACAACCACTTAAGAAAATAAAATAAACTTTGCTTTTAAAATTATTCGAGTGAAATGGATCAAGATTTTAGTCAACGGATTTTGCAATAAATGATAAAGTACAAGCCACAACATCTGTGCAGTGTGAAATCTGAAAATTAAATGATGTAAATGCACATAAAAATTCCAGGATAAAACATGTAATTAAAATCACTCGTTAGGTCTGAGTCTTTGACTTTATTGAATCATTTCAGCTCCTAGGGTTTGTTGTAAATCTGTTATAAATTGTAGAAATAAGAATGCAGATTTACAATGAATTCAAAGATAATCTACCCAATAAAACAATCAGCTTTCCAACACTAATTGGGATTAGTTCAATTCTTCTTTTAGAGCTATTAGGAAATGAAGAACACCACAATTAAAACTAATTTAATATAAACCAAAGATAATATGCACACAACTACAAAACATAGGCTTATAAAAATTGGAATCTAGGAAAGATGTAACACATGGTAAAGTTCAGATTTCAATAGAAAAATCATAAAACAAAAAAGGAATGTTTTAAGGATTTTCAGGATGGGGTTGGGGGGAAGACTAGTGCCTCTAATCTTGGGAAAATAGGTTAACGAGGACATATTTCAATGGGTTTCTTTATCAGAGTTTCTAGGGCTGAAGTGACTAAATACACATGCCAAGGACAACCTAGAACTTTAGACTTTAATGCAAAAATTCTCCAAGAAAGGGTTTTCCCTATGGCAATAGACCTTTGACTAGCAACCTAGCGTATACTCCAACAATGAAATATTGGACCAGCAATCACTCATAAAGGATTCCAAATACCAATAACTAAAGTATATAAGAAATGAAAGAGATTTTTATTTACTTTCTTTCAAGCAATAAATTTTATTATTCATTGAATTAGATTAACTAACCTTTGCAATGAAGAGGGTTTCAATATCACATCCAAGTTTAATCTACCAAAACATTTGCCACACATCATAATATAGGTCTCCATGTTGAATTTTTAGCATTAGCATCAATACTTTAAAATTTCCAGACTATAGGATAACAAATGACAAGTGCAGTTAAAAACATCAACACATCAAGAACATTGAACACAAGAGTTTTTCACTAGGGAAACCTTTAAAGGAAAAAAAACCCCAACAGCATTAGTAATTCTTCTCGTAAATGAGATGATTGAGTTCTTCAATAATTCACAAACCCTAATGGGTTTGTACCACTAAAATCATAGAAGATAATATTACACAAAAAACACCAAATTAGGGTTTTCACCAATTAGGGCTTTTTGCCCTAATTTTCTCTCTTGCCCAGAATAATCAAACTGCCGAAACTTGTTGTATGCCTTCCCGTGACCTATCTGGTTGCATGGAAAACTACCCAAGCTGCTCGAGCTTGTTTGGCCTTGCTCGGAACCCTGCCTGAGTTCTGTTTGGCCCTGCTCGAGCCTGTTCTTCTCTATCTGGACTGTTATGCCCTGCCCAAAGGGCTTGTTCTGCTTCCCGAAGGGATTTTCTACTGCTCAGAGAGCTTTTCTGCTGCCCCGAGAGCTTGCTACTTTGTCCAACAACCTAATGTAGCTTCCTGACAATCTGTTGATGCTGCCCAGGTCTACTACTGCTGCCTAAGAACTTGTTGTTGCTACCTGGAATTGGTAGAAGCCAAGAAAGGGTAGCTAATGATGGATCCAGGATTCCTAAGAGGAGGCCGAGACAACCCAGGAAGGAGAAGGGATGCCTGTGGAAGAGTGTTGCTGCCCGAGGGTAAGTAGAGCTTCCTGAAGATGATTTGCAACTTGCCCGTGGAGATCTGAGGGTTTCCCGTGAAGTGAAGGAGCTTCCCGATGAAGTTGTTGGGGCATCCGTGAAGAATAAAATACTAGGGTTAAACCCTAGTTGCTGCAAAAATGATGAAACCCTAGTTTAGCGTTGATAAAAAAAGGTGTGGAGGCCCTAGATAGACTCATCCATGCTAGGGCATAAACACAAAACTTCCTTCTCTTCAATAACCAACGAATTCTTTTGTTGGAGCAGCTGCAAGTGCAAGAGAAAGTTTGTATCTGATAATCAGATGGATTGATCTTCTTTTATATCCTTTGAGTCACTTGTAAGTGGAACATAAATCAAAAGAACAAAATAATATTCTTTTATTCTTTTATTACTTTGACTTTTACCTTTAGTGGTACCAAACGTATTTTTGCACTTTCACTTTGACTCCTTAGTGGTACTAAGGGTCCTTATGTATTTTATACTTTTAATTTAGCCTTCTTCAAGTGCCCTATGGTCACAACAAGTGGTCAAGGTGGTCCTTCATCCCCACTCAAAGTACATCATCATAAATAAATAGAATTACTAATGCTTTTATCTCAAACTCTGTGTGACACCAAGATCAGATACTAAGGTGTCTTAACCAAGGGTAGCTAATCCTTGGAGAAGATCACAAATCCCACTGATCGAGGGTTAGAGTGTCACACATGCCCAGAACCATTCTAGGGCTTATAGTGTTTTCCTGGTAGTGGACCATGTGCCTCATCCATAGGCTGCATAATTTGACATAAGGTCAAATACTTGGTAACAAACCAAGCACCTCCATTATCCTGGAGAATGGCCCTCAACCTCAAGCTGAGTCCCCAGTCTCAGACTAGCTAAAATTCCTGGTAACTGACCAGGTGCCTCCATTCAAAGAATGGATACTAAGCTCTAGGCTGAGTCCCCCAGTGCTATAATGGTTCCACATCCTAGTCCCGGACTAGATGTTTCCATTCAATAGAATGGTCACTCAACTCAAGGTTGAGTCCCCCATTGCTAGACTGGTTCCATATCCTAGTCCCGGACCAGATATATCCATTCAACATAATGGTCACTCAACTCAAGTTTGAGTCTCCCAGTGCTGGACTAGTTCCACATCCTGGTCCCAGACTAGATGTCTCCAGTCTCCTAAGAGAATGGATCTCGATGCTGCTCAGAAAAATCAACACTCCCTCTCGGCGAGAGAGGCATTCTCTGCCATGCCAAAATTGTCACGAAAGTACATGAACTTTGTTGCTGTCAGAGGCTTGGTGAGGATATCTGCAATCTGTTCATCTGTATGAATGTACTGCAACTTCATAACACCTCTTTGTACTAGGTCTCTAATGAAATGATACTTCATTTCAACGTGTTTCAAACTGTCATGAAACATTGGTTTCTTTGAAATCTTAATGCAACTTTGATTATCGTAATGGATGATCGTTGAGTCAAGCTTTCCACCGAACAGATCAGATAGAAGTTTCTTGAGCCAAACTGCTTCCGTGCAGGAATCACTTGCAGCAGTATATTCTTCCTCAACTGTACTCTGAGCTATGGAACCATGTTTCTTGCTGGACCAAGAGATCATTACAGATCCCATATTGAAGCAGTAACCAGAGGTGCTTTTCTGGTCTACTGCATTGCTAGCCCAATTTGAATCAGCATATCCGGCTAACAATACTCCACCACTGGAAGTATACCTGAGCCCATAAGGGATAGTACCTCGCACATATTTGAGTACGTGTTTAGCAGCTACCCATTGTATGTGCTTCAAATCAAAAATGAATTGACTCAGAGCATTCACTGTGTAAGAAATATCTAGTCTCGTATGTACGAGATACATCAAGGATCCTATAAGTTGTCTGTACAGATTAGAGTCCACACCTTGTGAACTGGTGGCTAAGTCTTGCAAATTTGTCAAGTTGATAGTCATGGACACACTCATGGACTTGCAGTCATGCATCCCAAATCTCTGCAAGATGTCCATTGCATTTTTCCCTTGTGTCAGGAATATCTCGCCTGGATTTTTCCAAACCTCTAAGCCAAGAAAATAATGCATCAAATCGAGATAATTCATTTCAAATTCAGAGGTAAGCTCCCTCTTACATTGTTCTATCAAATGTTCCTCACATGTAAGAAACAAGTCATCCACATATAGAACAAGGATCAAGATATGATTATGAACAACCTTAAAGTACAAGTTGGAGTCAGCTGTACTTTTGGAAAACCCCAAGCTGTGGGGAAATCCATCCATCCAACTCGCATACCAGACTTTGAGAGCCTGTTTCAATCCATACAAGGCTTTCTTTAGTTTACACACATGGGTCTTATTCCCATGAGTCACAAAGCCTTCAAGTTGTTCAATATAGGCTTCCTCATCAATCTTGCCATTGAGGAAGGTTGTATTTACATACATTTGATGTAACTCCCATCTGAATACTGCAGCAAGAGAAACGATGGTTTTGATGGTATTATATTACCTAGCAACAGGAGAAAATGTCTCATCATAGTCAATTTATTCTTTCTGAGTGAAGCCACGAGCTACAAATATGGATTTATACTTCTCCACATTGCCATCAACAGCATGCTTGATTTTGTAAATCCATCTGGATGTCACTACTGACTTTCTTGTTGGCCTGGGAACAACTTCCCATACATCATTCTTCATGATTGAACTATACTTTGCAATCATGGCATCAACCCATACCTGTTGACTTGTTGCTTCTTTGTACGTGGAAGGTTCTGCACCAATGAGCCGACTCATAAGACCAAAGTACTTATGTGGTCTTATGCTTTCTCTAAAAGTTCTGGGAGGATCTTTATGCTTCTCGGCTTCTAGTACCATTTATCAGTACCAAGCAGGTCTGTTGGAGACATTTACCACCATACACACTCATTTTGGTCAATTTGGCCTAGTTAAACCACTATCCTAAGTATTATTGGCTTAATTAACATCAGTGGAGGATTAAATGTCATCAGCTAGATCACATCCACGCCTACCTTCAGTCAAGGAGGCTAACTTAGCCTTCTCCTACATTCAGGGAGGTTAACTGGAGCACTCTGGGGGTGATCTGAGTGTTATTAATTCACTTTATTTCTAACTGATTGTTACAATCAGTTAAATAGAGCAGTTAAGGTGCCTCTCCTCATTAAATTGATTATTTAATGAACTGGAGTCAACAGGGGCACCTCCAACCACTTCTGATGTTCAGTTACACTTCAGTTAACCTCATCGGGGTCACTAGATTCATTGAAGTGCTAGCACTTGATGGTTGGCTTGCTATGACATGTGTCTAATCTCTTTTAGTTGAGACTAAGTCATTTATTGCACTCCAACTTTAGTTAGGGCTCAGTTGAGTCAATTAGGGTTTTGATCAGTGGTTAACTTGATTGTTGACTGTGGCTTACATTTAGTTAAGCTAGACTCACTCATTCAATTCAAATGACTTCCTTAGGAATTCAAATTGCTTCTCATTCATGCTTGTAGCATGACATTGTAATGTAATTTCTCATTCTTTGTGTGAATATACAGAGCGGCTACTCATTCTGTAGACCGATTACACCATTTCATGAGTTATTTGTTGATTAATATTTGATGAGACTTATGTTTAGTCCTTAGATCAATGTGCAAGATTAATATGGTATCAGAGCTAATGGCGGGACGAAGTTCAGATCTCTCAAAAACAAGGTTTTTGAGAGATCTTGCATGAAAATTTGAGCAGAAGCTCAAAATTCCAGCACTGCACCAGAAGCCAAGGATTACCACTTAATACCCCAAGTAAAGGAATTGTTGGTCAAGCTTGCTTGATCAACTATGCTGGGTGTGATGAAAGCCTAAAATGTGCAAGCTTTCTGACCTTACGGTGCCCCTTTTGTTGTGATTTGCAGGTTTTAACAAGTACAACTTTGAATGGACTCATCAATCCCTCTTCTCACCCCATTCACAAGCTATTCAGAATGGAAGTTGAAGATGATTGCATCTCTGAAGAGAAAAGGTCTATATGAGGTGTCTATTGGACTTGGAAAAGAGTCTTATGAGAATGATAATGACTGGCTAAATGACAGTGATAGATCCTTTGGAGCAATATGTCTGGCCCTTTCTCCTAGCTTGCGCTACCTTATTGGTTCTGCAGAATACCCAAAGGAAGTCTAGACAAAATTGGATAGAACCTTTGGCAAGCACAATGAGGATCATAATGTAAATTTGGAGATTACATCTAGTACCACAAGAGTTCTTTACTCAAAATTCTCAGCCTCTACTCTCTCTGATGAAGTTGTTCAAGATGAAGATGAAGCAGAATCTTCTACACAGTCAATTCGAATTGAAGAAAGTCTCCATGCAGTGACTCCTTCTCCTGATGCTCCGGAAGTTCATGAAATCTATGATATCTCATCTCCTCATATTTTTGAAATAGAAGAAGACATTCGAATCTCTGATAGTAAATAAAAATACTGCTACACTTCCATGCAAACATTCACCGGTGATTTTCCTTTGAATTCTGTGCAAAATTTACCAGTAATTGCTTCTGAAAGTAAAGAGAAATTTGATTTTTCTCCCTCTAATGTTGTTGCTGGTGTGAAAATATGTAAAAAATTGGATATTTTGGAAGAACTATCATATTATAAGAGTGACGCATTCGCTCCCCATGATCTAGATCTTCCAGCAAAATCCTGCAGGATTGCATGCACCAAAATTCAGAATTTTGAAGAAAAAGACAACTGTGCATCCACCGTCTCGGTTTACCATAATTTTGGATCTAATATGAACCTTATTGGATCTGATATGATCTTATTTGGATCTTATCTGATATTTCTTGGTTCAAAATTTCAGGTTCATAAACCTTCAGTACTACTTGTAGCTATTCTCATCAACGGTGTGAAGAAACAAGTACCGCAAGTCTCCTTCGAAACTGCTGCTGGGGATTTGATTTCATTTCATAGTTTTGTATCTATTGTGAACCTATTTGGATCTGATTTAATTTCTGATCTGATATTTTTTGGTTCAAATTTTAAAATCCAAGAGCTTTCAGTACTGCTTGAAGCTGCTCTCACCAATTTCGGTGTGAAAAATCAAGTACTGGAGTTCTTCTGCAATTTTGTTGGTGGGGATTTGGTGTTATTTTCCTCTTATGAGGTTCCTGATATTTTATTATTTGATTCATTAGCTATTTCAGAAGCTATATCAGATTATGGAGCTCAAGCATTCGCTCTCCACAGTCCCAGGGCTTCTCTACCTTTGGTCACATGCTCATCTCCTCACAGAACTAGTAAAGAGGAAGACATTCTGCATCCCTTGGACACTTGCTCCTAATATTTGGGGCTGATTTTACCACTCATGGTTTTCTGTTCAAGGCTGCAACATATCAGTTTCTTGAGTGTTCCACACATGGTTCGAATCCTCAAGAACCTTTGCTCTCTCTTCAGATGATTTCAGCTGCTCTACATGGGTCCAGCTTTCACCGTGCAGCTGTTTATATTTCTGATTCAGTTGAGTACATTGTTCTTCTTTCAAAGTGGAAGATTCCTCTAGACATATTCATTTAGTTTGGATTCACGGGTTCACATGCACAGTCTCAGGATGTTGCTGCATAGAAGAACCAATTCTTGATTTACTGCTTAGTTTGAGGGGGGGTATTTTTCCCATGAGATTTTCCCCATTTCCTTGGTTATATTAAGCAGTTACTACATTGTACAGGGTGACCTATGGCCTTAGTTACTGGGGCCCTAGCATTTTTATGCATTTGTGTTTTCTAACTCGTCCTGAGTATAGCTTAAGGGGGGGTGTTGGAGACATTTACCACCATACACACTCATTTTGGTCAATTTGGCCTAGTTAAACCACTATCCTAAGTATTATTGGCTTAATTAACATCAGTGGAGCATTAAATGTCATCAGCTAGATCACATCCACACCTACCTTCAGTCAAGGAGGCTAACTTAGCCTTCTCCTACATTCAGGGAGGTTAACTGGAGCACTCAGGGGGTGATCCAAGTGTCATTAATGCACTTTATTACTAACTAATGGTTACAATCAGTTAAACATAGCAGTGAAGGTGCCTCTCCTCATTAAATTGATTATTTAATGAACTGGAGTCAACAGAGGCGCCTCCAACTACTTCTGATGTTCAATTACACTTCAGTTAACCTCATCGGGGTTCATTGGAGTCATTGAAGCACTAGCACTTGATGGTTGGCTTGCTATGACATGTGTCTGATCTCTTTCAGTTGAGACTCAGTCATTTATTGCACTTCGACTTCAGTTAGGGCTCAGTTGAGTCAATTATGGTTTTTATCAGTGGTTAACTTGAGTGTTGACTATGGCTTACATTTAGTTAAGCTAGACTCACTCATTCAATTTGAATGACCTCCTTAGGAATTAGAATTGCTTCTCATTCATGCTTGTAGCATGACATTGTAATGTAATTTCTCATTCTTTGTGTGAATATACAGAGCGACTACTCATTCTATAGACCAATTACACCATTTCATGATTTATTTGTTGATTAATCTTTGATGAGACTGATGTTTAGTCCCTAGATCAATGTGCAAGATTAATAAGGTCTCCTTTTAAAAGGAGGAAATTCATGTAGTTCTTCTGGTGGATTTTCAGTGTCCTCAGGTGCATCTGGAATTTGATCCTAAAATTCTTCTTCCTCCCTTTGAAATTTTGAATTTGGAACCTCAAGAGGAGGTACTTCATCTTCCTTTGAAATCTCTTGTGTTTGACAAAACATTGCTTCCTCATGGAATATCACACCTCTACTGACTTCAATGTACCTCTATCCAGGTACATAGATGTGGTAGGCCTTCGAGCTATCACTGTAACCAACAAATATACCTTTCTTACCAGAAGACTCTAGCTTGACCCTCTTTTTTTTGGCACATTAATGTAAACCAGAGTGTCAAATATCATCATGTGGTCAACTGCAGGTTTCCTTTTGGTGAAGATTTCTTCTGAAGTATTCTCCCCCAATATAACATGAGGGCTTCTGTTTTGGATGTACACAACAATACATGCAGCTTTAGCCCACAAGGATAAAGGAAGATCTAGATCAGTAAGCATGGATTTAGCAGCTTCATAGATCATTCTATTCTTCCTTTCTGCAACCTCATTCTGTTGAGGGTTGTATGGTACTGTCAACTCTTTCTTCATTCCTACTTTTCGGCAAAAATCATCAAACTCATTAGATTCATACTCACCTCCGTTGTTTGATCTCAAGATACGGATGTGTTTTCACTCATATATGGTATTGTTCCATGGTATTGGATATCTCTCAAGTTTAAAATAAGCAGCAAGGTGCAATAGGGGAGTTTATCTTGATTGATGTATTGTTATTATGATCGAGTGCTTCTCAATTGCTTGGGTGATGTGCCCCTTGCAAAACCATTAGGGAGATGGCCCCCTAGTCTTTTGAAGTTTATTTAATGTAGTTTTTATGTCATGTATCTCTCTGATGTACTGCATATCTATCTTGAATAATATTAAAACATTTCTATGTTGTGTAATTTTCTTATTTCAATAAATTGTTATGCCTATGTTCAATGTGATAATTTTTATAACTAGTTTTCGGTTTTTGAAGCATATTTCAAGACCCTTAGATCCAATCTGAATTCTAGAAAGTGATGCAGGTAGGTGGGAAACTACATATCTCATCCCCAACATTTGTTTCATAATTCATGAGTTTAGGTTACAATTTGGGGATGCTTGAAAAACCACTTAGTTGTTTGGCGTAGTAAATATGACTAGTCTGTAGCAATTCTTCCATATCTTGAGATCTAAGGAACCAAAAAAAATTATGTAAGTTGCTTTAGGTTGGTAGGATAGTACAAAACCCATCCCCATAATTTGTTTTAGAATTAGTTGGGGTTTTATTCTATTTGTATCAGTTTGGAAATCACCTTACTACATAGTCCCGAATTGTCAAACTTTTCCCAAATCCATCAAAACTACAAAATAACCTTCCAAAATATGAACCAAGTGTCTCTGATTGAATATATAGAACTCTAACTAATTCTAGATACATTTGGTGAAGCACAAAGAGCCACTGGGTTTCCACATAATTATCGGGGACATAAACTACATGGTCATAGGACCATCCCGTGCATGATGTATGTCACGTCCCCACCCCTCATACCGACGATGGAGAGGACGTGACCAACACACTGATGCTATCAAATTGGGCAATCTAGCCCCATGATCATAAACATAAAAATAAAATGCATTAATATAAAAACATACACAAATGCATAATGCAATCTATAACGGAAGCAAACACATTTATTTCATTCATGCATTCGTCATGTTCATTTCAATTCATAAACAATTCATTAAAGATATTAAATACACAAGAATACTTTTCTGGAAAAGAAGTTGGCCTGCAACTAGCTACATCGATGCAACGTTCCACCCAACCATAGTCCAGTGTGCTAATCAATCTCTCAGCATGACTGCCACCCCCGAGCTGGGCATGATTCCATAAGGCACTAGGGAAATAATAGGCTCACACATAGCCCAAAACCAAAACATCCACAGTCAAGCCAACACACCGTTGGGTTTCACAAACTGTCCAGCCAAGCCAATAAGAAATTGGGTTTTACAAGATGCTAAGGCAACTAGCCAACAATACATGGGTTCCTTGGACTTATCTAGCCAAGCCACACTTGCATCAAACACATAATCAAGCCATTTAATCAAACACAGTCATACACAACTGTTGGATATGAACAAAACGTTCCTAGTCACCAAAAACAGAAATTGAAATTGGGGAAAACAACCCAGCATGAGGAAATACATTTTCAGGAAACGTTCTTGGGCTTCACAAAGGTAAAAATGGCCTCATTAAACCCTCAGACTGCATATTTATTCTCCCATCCGTCGAGCATTACAAAAAACGGGATTCACAATTACAACCGACACAATAAAATGGGGAAAACATCCCTCTGACAGAAATTTTTATTTTCCAGAGTCGTTTATGGCCCTAATGTGGCCAAAACGTACTCAACAGCACCCAAAATTCATGGGTCTCTTCTCCCACTTGCTGGCAACCCAAAAATGAGTTTCCCAGCTTGGAGAAAATAGGAAGAATGCATAAAAACATGGAGGAGAACTCCCAGATTTCTCATAGGGGCAAAAAAGGCCTCCTCAAACCCCAAAATCATGGCCCCTTCATTCCCATTCACCCCAGCAACACCCAAAACACATTCTGAGTATGGAGAAGGGAAGGAAACGACAACCCAACCATGGAGGAGAGAGCTCAGTCTCTTCCTGTTGCGTGAGGGATCCAAAACTCTATGAGGATGGGTGAGAAAATGAAAGTCATGGGTGCATAATGGCTTGGGCATGCCTTCTCAAGCTTTTACTTGCCCCACAAGTCAAAAACACACTTTCCAAAAATGGGTGACCCCCCAAATTCGAATTTGAACTCCATGCCTTTCCCATCCCAAGGAGATAACTTCTTCAACCACTTTTAGATGACTGGGCACAAAAAGACAAAAAGGGTAGTTGACAACTTTATGGGTTTCTCTTAGACATTTGTATTTTCCCCATAGGATCAAGGGTTTGAATAATTCCCCCTCCCTATTCCTTGTGAACTCATGCCCCCATCTCTTTAACGTTGCGGCACATAGCTAGTTGTGGTATTTTTATTAATTTTCATTTTACATGATGTCTCAAAACACATTGTGCCTATCTAGCACATAAACCATCGACATTGATTTTAATCACTGAAACATCAAACACTACACCCATGGTGGAGCCTTTTCCTTGAGCTCCACACCATGATTTAATACAATATTTACATCATATGCAATTTAATACC
The DNA here is from genome assembly GCA_001517045.1 of Pseudotsuga menziesii. Lineage (NCBI taxonomy): Eukaryota > Viridiplantae > Streptophyta > Pinopsida > Pinales > Pinaceae > Pseudotsuga > Pseudotsuga menziesii. Next base: position 421,514 of record LPNX010190372.1, read on the forward strand.
ATGGGGTAAAAACCAGGGTGTTACATTCCCCTCCCCCTTCAATAGCACTGTCCTCGGTGCTTTACAAAAATTTAACAATTGCTACACTGGCACTACCCTTAGTGCTCTGCAAAATTGAACCAAAAAATGGATGTGCCAGTCGCATGGCATCTTCCAGCTTCCACGTAGCTTCTTCAGGACCGCAGTGCTTCCCTGCACCTTTATCTGTCCAATGGCACGATTTAGAACTCTTCCAAGTCCTTGCTTGCATGTGTTAGCACACACGACAGGATATTTTTCTGGTTTTGGAGAATCCTTCTCCTCATCTTGGAACATTTCCAGTGTCTTTGGAAACCAGCAATACCTATTATGTTCAAGCCCATATTAATGAGTCAATTCCCATGTTAGTATTCACAATATTTTCCAAAATCATAGATGAATCACATGCACATGTATATTGATATAAAATCAACAAAAAATTAAGTGAACCAGATACTCATCTGCATAAGTAGCTTATTTTGGTTCCACAGGTGTCCGACTGGGCTTTATACAACCATGGTTTTCACAACCCTGCCCCATCCCACACCTGGGTGTGCATTACAAGGTAGCCAAATTTCTGTAAGCCTCAGATCACCTGAAATTACCTCTCAACTGAGGTCTGATAGCTCCATTCTTGAGCCCAACACCTCTTTGGGTGCTTCAATAGTAGCTCTACTCAAGAGCCTGCACCTCCTCTAAGTGCTTCCTTTCCAAAGACCACAATGAATTCTATTCATATGTTAGATTCATTCCGCTAGGATGCAATCTATAACAATATTTTCAAAATAGTGGTGGCATCATATGCTCATGTATATTTACATAAAATCAACAACAACAAAAATTTGATAAGTAACCCAAATACTTATCTGCATAACATCTCTCAACCGAGATCTTGTCAGCCCCGCTTCAGAGCCTAACACCTCCTTGGGTGCTCAATGGCATCTCTAGCTTACGGGCCTAGCACCTTTTCCAAGTTCTTACCAATGATCAAGTGCTTCCTTTCTAGGAACCATAACAGATTAATTCACATGTTAGATTCACTTTCGCAATATTTATTTCTTAACAATATTTTCAAAAATCTTAGCTGAATCATTATGCACATGTGTAATTATAGAAAGTCAACCAGGATTTTCCAAGTAATCCAATACATATCTGTATAGTGTTTCTCAACCGAGATCCGATCAGGCCCGCTTCAGAGCCGAACACCTCTCTGGGTGCTCAATAATAGTTCTAGCTTAAGGGCCCAACACCTCCTTCGAGTGCTTACTAATGCTCAGGCGCTTCCTTTCCAAACATCATAATACCTAGGGGTTATTCTCTTCATGGAGCCCCCACTCTCATGACAGTCCCCTTACGACGTGAATGTGTGTAGAAAGAAGTCTAACCGGATGTCTTATACCCTGGGCGTCCCCAGTGATGCATACCGGTGCCTAGCTGGCAGGGGGGAGAAGCTATGTACACAAGTACATCCTTCCATAGGATCCATGTACTCCCTATGCATGTTTTCATCGCCTCACCTGCGTTACATATAGACATGCAGTTTGCATCATATGTCATTATAAAATTTCAAACATAGGTTTCCAAACCTATTTCAAACACATCCCTTCGAGAAGCTATGTACACCTCGTACATCCCTTCGAGGAACCATGTACATCCAGTACATATTTTCATCATCTCAACTTGTTACATACAAGCATGCAGTTCATATGAGATGTCATCATAAAAATAATTCCAAACCTATTCCAAAGATATCCCTCCGAGAAGCTATGTACACCCTGCACATCCTTTCGAGGAGCCATGGACACCTAGTACATATTTTCATCATCTCACCTGTGTTACATACAAGCATGCAGTTCATATGAGATGTCATCATAAAAATAATTGCAATCATAGGTTTTCAAACCTATTCCAAAGATATCCCTCCGAGAATTTATGTACACCCCGTACATCCTTCCGAGGAGCCATGTACACCCAGTACATATTTTCATCATCTCACCTGCGTTACATACAAGCATGCAGTTCATATGAGATGTTATCATAAAAATAATTGCAATCATAGGTTTTCAAACCTATTCCAAAGATATCCCTCTGAGAAGCTATGCACACCCTGTACATCCTTCTGAGGAGCCATGTACACCTAGTACATATTTTCATCATCTCACCTACGTTACATACAAGCATGCAGTTCATATGAGATTTCATCATAAAAATAATTGCAATCATAGGTTTTCAAACCTATTCCAAAGATATCCCTCTAAGAAGCTATGTACACCCTATACATCCTTCGAAGGAGCCATGTACACCCAATACATCCTTCCGAGGAGTTATGTATCCCAAACACATCCTTTCGAGAAGCTATGTACTCCAAGGGTGTACTTTCACCATCTCACTTGCTTTACATACAAGTATGCAGTTTACATGAGATGTCATCATAAAAAATTTATCATAGATTTTCAAATCTATTTTCATGCATACATGATTTTCCAAATATCAAGCAATCAATAACATTGATAGTCAAAATAAAAATCTGAATTCACAATTCTGCTTCCTACAGAAAATCAGATTTTTGAAACCATGAGGCCATCCTCATATTGTTTGGATTTTGTAAGTGGGGAGTACTCATCCCTTACTTACGCATGCTTCCCAAAACCTGGACATCGACATACAACATGTCATCCTGGCACAATTTTTAATCAGCCAAACAATCACAGTTAGTTAACATGAAACTTCGGTCATCAAGCAATGCAAGACAAGCATATCCATGGTTAGCATGATTCAAAACCATCACGGGAGATCACAGCTCCCATAATCAACAGAAAAACTTGTAATCTGAAGTTTCAAAACCTGTTCTCAGTCATGAGATCCTTCTCATGGAACATGGTGACTTCCTGCCCTAGGTTTCATTTGGCACCATCATATTGTTTTGCTCAGGGAATTCTACCTGCAGTATTCAGGAAGTCCTCATATGTATGCTCATACACACAAGGGCCATTCCCTCATGGAACAACAAGTTCACATGCAGGCTTCCTCAGTCTATACATAGACTCCACTTTACCTACAGAATCTTCTTCAGTGAACTTCCTGCAATGTCCTACAAGTACCACAAAATATATTACATTTGTTAACTTTCTTGGAGCAGGCCAACTCATCATGGCCTCAATCTTTTCAGGGTCTACAGATACTCCTTTATTTGAGATAATGTGACCCAAATAATGAATTCTATCCTCATAGAATTTACATATGCTCAAACCTGCATACAACTTATGCTTCTTGAGCAATTTCAAAGTCATCCTCAATGTTCCACATGTTCTTCCTCATTCTTAGAATAAATAAGAATGCCATCAGGGAGGACACAAACTAACCTGTCTAGAAACTTACTGAAAAAATTATTCATGAGGCACATGAATGTAGATGGTGTATTTGTGAAACCAAATGATAGTGACTACAACATCATAAGAACCATACCTTGCTCTGAAGGTTTTCTTATGAACATATTCATCCTTGACTCTTACCTGATGGTCACAAGACCCCAAGTCAATCTTGGAAAATAACTTTGATCCTCTCACTTGATCAAAGAGGTCATTGATCCTAGGAAAATGATACTTGTTCTTCACAGTGACTTTTCTCAGCTATTTGTGATCAATACACAACCATAGCATATCATGTTTCTCTTTCTCAAACCAAACTGGTGCTCCCCACAGGGACACACTTGGCCTGAAATACTTCGTTTCCACAACTCTTGCAGTTGCATCATCAACTCTAGCAGTCCAGTGTACTCACCCTGTAGGGTGTCTTGGACACTAGTGCTTTACCTGGAACAAGTTCAATTGTGGAATCAAAGTCCCTCTTTGGAGGAAACCTTGGAACTTCATCAGGAAAACATCCCTGAATTCCTGCAACACATGAAGGTCCTCCATCCTAAGAGCTTCATTCTGTGCTTCCCCCAAAACATGAGTTGCATGCACTCTACAACTTTTCCCATAGAACTTCTTCAGCTGAACATTCATATCTGCACAGGTGGATAACCCATCCATGACCAATGGACATTTCATTACCACTCCACTGACCTTCTTTCGGTTCCAATGGCTAGTTGAACTGACCATGAACTTCTATGCTTTGACTTCTTCAGAGTGCACATCTCACAAGTCCAAGGGTGATATAGTTGTGAGAATATCCAGGGTCAATCAAACAAAAGCAGTCTGCTCAACAACACTATTATTAAAGTATGCAAGTGTCTTCCCTTACTTCTTCATTTGCCTGTGGGGCAACCTTACAAGGTTCATTCACATGTTATTCCTATAGATATACACAATTCATCAATGTTAAAAACATTGAATTTCTTATCTCCCATTGACTTTCTCAACAACACATTCTTTTGCTGGCCTGAACACTCCCAACATTTCACGAGGTGTTTAGCTAGTCCTTCTTCTGTACCATCTTTTCTAAGATGATGCCATGTCCTGCTTCACAATAGTGAACATATTCCCCTATCAATGGTCTAATTCTTTATTTTCTCAAAAAATCCATCCTATGCTTCACAACCTGCATAGATACACCATCTAAATGTGCATCTTCGTATGGTGTTCCTTCATCTATAACAGAATGATGTTCTTCTTTATAGAAATGTCCTTGTACATTTTGTTTTTCTTCCTTCATCTTCTTATCATCTTCAACCGACTGTCTCAGGGGGACGATGGGGGTCAAGGGGGCTTGCCCCCTTGTGGCTTCTGCCACTGCAGAGCGGGTCGAGGGCAGCACCATAATTTTTTTTTATATTAAATCTTTCGATTTCAGGCAATCTAGCGCATAAACACACTTCTATTTTTCCTTCTTTCTGGCCCCTGAAATCCCACTGAAAAACCTGCTAAAAATCCATATTTCGGCGAAAATTTCATTTTCCTTCCGACGTGTCGGCTCCATTTTCCTCTTCCTTCTGACGTGTTGGTGAACTTTTGAATTTCCTTTCGATCGACCCTTCCGTCGTGTCGGAAACGTTGAATTTCATCCGATCGGTCCTTTTGCCGCTGCGAAATGATATCTAACTTTCACCCGATCGGTCCTTCTACCGTCGCGGAAAGAATTTCACTTTCCTTCCGACGCAGAAACTTGCCATCCTGCCGTCGTTGTGGAAAGAGTTTCACTTTCCACCCAACGCGTAAACTTTCCATCCTGTCGCCATTGTGGAAATAGTCACTTTCCACCCGACGCAGAATCTTGCCATCTTGCCGTCGTTGAGGAAAGAATTTCACTTTCCACCCGACGCAAAAACTTGCCATCCTCCCGCCGTCGCAGAAAGAATCTCACCTTTCTTCTAACGCGGGAATTTGCTAATCTTTCCGCTGTTGCGAAGAGAATTTTGACTTTCATATGCCGTCAAATTGGCCACTTCCATCTGCCATTGTGGAAATTTTTTTGACTTCCATCCGCGGTTGCAAAATATTTTTTGACTTCCATCCGCCGTTGTGGAAGAAAATTTTACTTTTCTCCCACTGGGCCCTTTTCGCCGTTGCAGAAAACTTTCCCAACTTTTCTCCCGATTTTCCCATACTTAGAAAACTTTCTCGAAATTTTTCTTCTTCTTCTTTTTCTTTCTCTTCTACCGCTATGCAGCGGATTTATTTTCCTTTCTCTACCGCTACGTGTTGAATCGATTCTCCTTTCTCTGTCGCTACACGTTGGCTCGACTCTTGGAAACCCAGTCGTCGTGTCGGCTCAGTCATTAGAATCCCTCTACCGTTTCAGATCAAACAATAAAAATCACCTGCTGGAAAACTTGGCAAAACTGTCGCCGTTGCGGAAATGTTTCATCTTTCTCCAGGCCAAGCCCTCCGTCGATTCCATACTTAGAAAATTTCTTCAAAAATTTTCTTTTGCGTCCTTTCCCTGTCAATATACAATGGCTTTCTTGTCGTCGATGAAATTCAAGCGGCTCCATTCGTTGTGTCGGCAACAACTAGACAATATAACTGCCAAATCAGCTCACCTTTAGCCAACCTAGCCGCCATTGCGGCTCATCTTCAGCTAACCTAGCTGCCACTACGGCTCGTCTTTGGTTTTCTTAGCTGCCACACAAAAACAAGAATGCTCAACACTTAGAAAAATTAAGGATTTTTCTGCTTGCCTCTTCTTCTCGTTTAACACAGAGGCTGATTCTGCCTCTCTCAACTGTTTAACTTGGCCCATTGAGGCCCAATGTTGCAACCATCACTCTGATACCACACTGTGACGTCCCCACCCCTCATACTGAAGATGGAGAGGACGCTACCAACACACTGCTACTACCAAACTGGGAAATCTAGCCCCATGATCATAAACATAAAAATAAAATGCATTAATATAAAAGCATACACAGATGCATAATGCAATATATAGCAGAAGCAAACACATTTATTTCATTCATGCATTCGTCATGTTCATTTCAACTCATAAACAATTCATTGAAGAGATTAAATACACAAGAATACTTATCTGAAAAAGAAGTTGGCCTGCAACTAGCTATGTCGCTGCAACGTTCCACCCAACCATAGGCCAGTGTGCTCATCAATCTCTCAGCATCATTGCCAGCCCCTAGTTGGGCATGATTCCACAAGGCACTAGAGAAATAACAGGCTCACACATAGCCCAAAACCAAAACATCCACATTCAAGACAACATACCGTTGGGTTTCACAGACTGTCCAGCCAAGCCAATAAGAAATTGGGTTTTACATGCTACTAAGGAAACTAGCCAACAACACATGGGTTCCTTGGACTTATCTAACCAAGACACACTTGCATCAAACACACAGTCAACCTATTTAATTAAACACAGTCATACACAACTGTTGGATATGAACAAAACGTTCTTGGGAACCAAAACAAAAATGGGAATTGGGGCAAACAACCCATCATGAGGAAATATGTTTTCAGGAAACATTCTTGGGCTTCATAGAGGTAAAAATGGCCTCATAAAACCCTCATACTGCAGATCTATTCTCCCATCCGCTGGGCATTACCAAAAATCGAATTTGCAATTACAATCAGCACAATAAAATGTGGAAAACATCACTCTAACAGAAATTCAATTTTCTAGAGTCGTTTATGGCCCTAGCATGGCCAAAACGAACTCAACAACACCCAAAATTCATGGGTCTCTTCTCCCACTCACTGGCAACCCAAAAACAAGTTGCCTAGCTTGGAGAAAACAAGAAAAATGCAGAAAACATGGAGGAGAACTCCCAACTTTCTCACATGGGAAAAAACAGCCTCCTCAAACCCCAAAATCGTGGCCCCTTCCTTCCCATTTTCCCCAGCAACACCCAAAAAGCATTCTGAGTGTGGAGAAGGTAAGGAAACGACAACCCAACCATGGAGGAGAGAGATCAATCTCTTCCTACTGTGTGAGGGAGCCAAAAATCTATGAGGATGGGTGAGAAAATGAAATTCATGGGTGCATAATGGCTTGGTCATGCCTTCCCAAGCTTTTACTTGCCCTACAAGTCAAAAACACACTTTCAAAAAATGGGTGACCTCCAAAATTCGAATTTGACCTCCATGCCTTTCCCATCCCAAGGAGATAACTTCTTCAACCACTTTTAGATGATTGGGCACAAAAAGACAAAAAGGGTAGTTGACAACTTTATGGGTTTCCCTTAGACATTTTTATTTTCCCCATAGGATCAAAGGGTTTGAATAATTCCCCCTCCCTATTCCTTGTGAAATCATGGCCCCATCTCTTTAACGTTGCGGCGCATAGCTAGTTGTGGTATTTTTATTAATTTTCATTTTACATGATGTCTCAAAACACATTGTGCCTGGCTAGCACATAAACCCGGTGGCATCGATTTTCAAATCATCAAAACATCAAACACTAAACCAATGGTGGGGCCTTTGCCTTGAGCACCACAAGATGATTTAATACAACAATTTAATACCATGGGGTCAAAACCAGGGTGTTACAATGTACCTAGAGAAATTTTCCTCCGCAGTATGTATGGAATCTAAACCCCTCTAATCATAGTTTTTAATACATGTAGATTTCCAATAGAGACCATATCCTTATTTTTGCTTGGGTCCAATTGAAACTGCTCCGTTTACTAGTCTAGAATTCGAGATCGTCTCTTGGATTCAAATTGCCAATTTTGAGATAGTTATAGTGTGGGTCAAGGTTTCATGTAATTTTTTTTACAAAATTCATGAATCATACCTGCATAAATCATAGTTCCAATCCTTCATATCATAAAGCTTAACTTTGACCTCCAATCGTTCCTCTTAAGTTGCACTCTCTCCCAAATTGTCTTCGAATGTTTCGAGTGAAGTAAATCACCTAGTATTGGGGAATTTTGATTCTCTAAAGCTATGGGCGAGTTGATATCTATGGTTTGAAAATTGGGGATATCACAATGGTATCAGAGCATGGTCATCTACACCTTTGGACCATAATCCTTAAAGGAAATATCTGAAGAGACAGTGAAACATCCATCATGGATGATAAGGAGTTTGAGTGTCCTTTTCAGTAGATGATAGAGACCCTATCATGCAAAGAAATAATATTCCTTATACTCCATATCATTTAAATAAAGATACATGCAAACAGTTTATACATAGGATGAGGGTATAAACGTTCACAAACAAAAAGAGAATTGTTAAAAACAAGTAAAATGTTATTATTACACTATGGGAGAAGTCAAGATTATTAGCCCTTATGTACAATTTATGAGTGCTTGTAAATTTTAATAAAATTACAATAGCTTAAGTTCCATTTTATTAAAATTAAACCAAAAATGTGAAAGGCCTAAAGCCTAATACACAACCAATTTGTACGTATCCATTTACAACAAGGATTTGGTTAATCTTCCCTATAATTAGGATATTGCTGGTCTCTTTTCAAGAATTCCTATAATTTTACAAGTTAGAAGATTATAGTAATTTTGATCATTAGTTTTTGAAAGGAGAAGTTAAAAACGAAAGGATGAGAATCCAAAACCTTCGTGTGAAATTGTTTTATTAAACAAAAAATTAGAGTTTTGAGATGTGAAAATTGTGTTGCTATACCATGAAAAGGTTGTGGTAGTGACATAGGTATAGGTAGTGGAGACCTTACCTTCATGTGAAATTATTTTATTAAAAAAAATAGATTTTTGAGATGTTACAATTGTGTTGTTGTACCATGAAAAGGTTGTGGCAGTGTCATAGGTATAGGCAGTGGAGACCTTATAGGCGGTGGAGACCTTGGTGGTTATCAATGGCCTTCTATACATTAAATGACAATAAATGCATTAATTAAGAGCTATGCAAAAACTTAAATAGTAGTAGATATGCAACCATATGTGCCAGTAAGGATTCAAATTCAAATTGAATGACCAATAGAATGATACATAAATTAATTTTAAAATATTAAGAAAATAAACAAATTCATCTAGAAATGTAAAACTATAAACTATAGCAAATATGTAAAAAGTTATGATTTGAAGCACAACTAATATGCACTCAATAACATATCGAACACAATATAATATGTATTCAAGGACATATCAAGTGAATATTCATTAACAATTATTTTTAATTAAAATAAAACAAAAATAAAATGTTATTTAATGTTTTCTTTTAAAACAATTTCTATGTGAGAATGTCTCAAGAAATTTTAAACCACTTATTATGTACCCAAATCCAAATTCACATTCCATTGTTATAATCATGAGAAGCATACATTTTTAATAAATATAAACATTTGATTTTTATTAGAAGCTAGTATATATTTTTCTTAGTAATTATTATCATTTTTTATGTTATATTTATCATTTTGTATGTATATATTTTCTTAGTAATTGTTATCATTTTATATGTTAATAGTTTATAGTGCATTGTTTATATGCAATCTAATGTATGTACGAAATCAAAGGCGTGGTGAATATATATATATATATTAATTATTTTGTATCTAAGTTTTTTTAGTGCATATATATATAGTGTAGGATTTAAGTGTGTCACTATGTTATCATATATTGTATGATTAAGAGTTCTTACCTATTATACATAAGTTGTTTTTTATCATTATAAAATTTAAACTCTAATTTATTTATTAAATACTCTTATCATTATAACATTTTATACATACTCTTTATGTATTCTTATACTATGATAAAATTTAATTCAACTTCTTATATATAATTCTTCTTCATCTTTTAAGTCTTGATGTGTATTTTAATGTTATTAATCAATGGTTTATTAATATAATGTGGTGGTCATGAGATATAATGTTTCATTGTGTTTTTTTTTAAATAATTTCTCTTTTATCATATTAATTATTCTTTCATCATATTAATTTAAGAAAAAAAAACTAAAAAAAAGTAATATTACAAAAACATTTTTATATAATAATAATATTTGTTTATAGTTTACTTTTATATTGTAGAAAGTTAAATTTAGAAATATTGATAAAAATATTAAAAATTGAATATTAAAAACCTTAATTTTTTATTTATTTTTTAATAATTTGATTGTCTTTCAAAATTTGCTTTTCTAATAAAAATAATCCAAACACAAAGGTAATTGAAAATAAATCTAAATGGTAATATAACAAAATACACCTTGAAATAACATAAAACATATCAACCTAAAAGATGTACAGTAAAGTGAATGCTCCCCCCAAAAAAATTATTTGAAGATGAAAATACAATAAAAATAAATGATCTTTTCTTAATAACAAATTTGCTTTTGTTTTTAAATATTAAAATATTTATAAAATTGTTAATAATTTGATACTCGAAAATTTCAATCTTTAAGCAAATTTTCTTTAAATTTAAATAATTAAATTATAAAAATTAAATAATGAAATTCCCAAATTTCAACAATTATATTGACTTTTTATTTTATTTTAAAATTTGATATTATCATTAAAAAAATAATACATGTAATAAAAAATTAAATAGTAAAGTTAATCAAAAGTATTAAAATTCATACAGTAAAAAAATTGAAGAACTTCATAGGAATAAAAAAAAATGAATTTTCTCATTTATTATTGATAAATGTTTTAATATATATATGTATATATATATATATTTAAATTAATATTAAACTTTCCATTTATTATTGATAAATGATTTAATATATATATATATATCATAAAAAAATAATTTTTGACGATAACCCACCACTACTTTCTATCAAATAAAAAATAAAAAGTTTAAAACCACCCAATCATCAATATTTGATAAAGGACACACCTCAGTCCTTAAAGGTAAAACTGGCTATGGTAAAAAAATGTAGATAATATCAAATACAAATTAACGAAAACCTAGTGTTACAATGGCCAATGGCCACCCTTATACAAATGAATCATTCACATTCCTGAAGTTCAGTATTAACGTTCATATACATTGTCATAATCTCAATTTTACTAAAAACAAAACAGAAGAACCGCAGAACTTGTTTCTACTTTCAAAGGCCTTTATTGATTCAATCATCCAACCAAAGCTTTTTAGTGAGCGGGAGCTGGACGATTCTACTAAATACTATACTGCTGAGGTAAAATATGGACATGATACTCTAAGAGAAAAGAGAAAAGGGTACTTCGATGTTCTACATCGTAGTTGAGGGCTTATCACTGTCATTGTTGTTGTTGTGTTCAGAAGGATTCGTCTCCCAATAAAAAACGAGACTCTTGTCTTTTACGGCATAGTTCTTTAGAGAGAGGGGAACTGGGGGAAGAGAGGGCACGTCTACAATGCCTTCCAATATTTGCACCACTTTACTCATTGACGGCCTTTCATCTTCGTTGTCCTGGATGCACCATCCAGCTACGATGGCGGCCCTCTTCACCTGTTCCGCGTCTGCATTATTCATCAATTTCTGGTCAACCACCTCCATGGCGTTTCCACTGTTGATCTGAGTTATAGCCCACGTGGGAAAGAACTCCTCGCTGGATTCCGAGTCCCCGGCCATGTTTCTCCGCCCTGAAATTATTTCAAACAGTGTCATGCCGAAGCTGTAAACGTCTGCCTTTGCGGTGATGGGCATACCGGAGATCCACTCTGGGGCCAAGTACCCTCTGGTTCCTCTCATAGTCGTTAAAGCATGACTAAACTCTCTGCCCAGAAGTTTCGCCAGCCCGAAATCGGCAACCTTGGGGCAGAAATTGGAATCCAAGAGTATGTTCTCTGGCTTGATGTCGCAATGGATGATGCATTCCCTGCACTTCTCGTGCAGGTAAGCGATTCCTCGGGCAGTCCCCACCGCGATGCCGAAACGCGTTTTCCAGTCCAGCTGCAGCTTGTTCTGAATCTGATCATCGCTCTGGGTTTTGTGGAATAAAACGGAGGTGAGGGAGCCATTGGGCATGTATTCGTACACCAGCAGTCTACTGGAGCCCTCGCTGCAAAATCCCCGCAGCCGAACTAAATTAACATGCTGTGTTGTTCCGATGGTGCTCACCTCCGCGCGGAACTGCTTCTCTCCTTGGCTCACACCCTCCAATTTCTTAACCGCCACGATATAGCCGTCTGTTAGACTCCCTTTGAATACGGAACCAAAACCCCCTCCTCCCAGCCTCTCAGAAAAGTTCTTCGTTGCAATCTGCAGCTCTCTGTAAGTGAATACAGCTAGCGTTCCTGGAGCGTATTCTGTTACAGACCATTGCAAGCGCAAGCGCTTGCAGCACCAGAGAAACAGCAACAGAGAGGCCAGAATAGCAATCAGCCCGCCAACGACGCCACCCACTACACCCGCAAGAGTTACCTTCTTGTTGGAACTAGGGGAATCTGGCACATCAGAGGCATCTAATCGTAGAAAGAGAGAGCTTCCGTTGGAGGAATCGTAGAGAATTAGCAATTCGCTGAACCACATTACACACGTCCGGGAAGTGCCTTTAAGAAGCTGGTACGCATATGCAGTGCACGAACAATTGGCGAGACAGGCCTCCAGGCACTGCCCTTGCCCTTTGTATGGAACACCTTCCGTGGGCGTAGATCTGCCACTCAACTCTACAAACCGGTCGGTGGTGGTCCGGTTTCCGGAGTGGCATTGTAACGGCGTCTTTCGAACACAGCCGCTCGACCACTGCTGAGATTCCCATTCGCGGCTATCTTTGGGAACAAAGCCCGTTACGCAGTTGCAAGACTGAACATTGTTATTGTTGCACAATCCATAAGGCCCACATACGGCATAAACCTGGCATTGCGCGAGGGGTTGTTGCCAGATCTGGTTCCATTTATTTCCCAACATTATGTAAACTCGAATTTCTCCGGATTTATCCATTACGAAACGCGATAGATATTTTAATCCATGAGTTACATAAGAGTAAGTGAAATACTTGTACGAACCGTTATTCACATATCTGTATTCGTGGATGGAATTAGAAGTCATATCGGGAACTTTGGGAAAATATTTACCGTTCCAAACACCGGTATCCCAGTATACAGTGTGATTCTCCCACATCAGCACGAACTGGTCTCCGTTTGCATCCATCTCCAGGGCGAAGGGCCCTGGCCGTGGATCCCAAGGCTTCCTCCACGACATCAGCCTCTGGCCCATACCGATCTTCATCCCTGGCAACCACGTATTTCCCGGGTAGTCGAAGCTCTGCCAAATGCTTTCAGAGGTATTCTCGGCACTCAGCACGACCAAATTACCAGAATCCATAATCACAGCCGAAGAAGGCTTCTTTCCGTTGCCCTTGGAAGACCAAACGAGGGATCCTCGATAAGACAGAAGGAGACTTCCATTCTCTGTGAGATTAAAAGTTACAGCGGATGTGTTCTGTAGTGGACGATCTCTGTTGGCCACCCAAGCGATTGTCTGCTGAGAGGCTGTGGCATACCAAATACCCACATACCATTTCACAACGTTGTTGTCGTCGAGACTGAAAAACCCCAATTTGAAGATACCGCCCTCGGAAATCCTGGTCTCGTTACCAGTGAGAGAGGCGCCTAACACAATGCTGTCGGAAGCTGCGTCTGCCGCATGCAGGCTGGTGTTTATCTGAAGCAGCAGCAGCGGCAGGAGGAGGAGGAAAACGCAACCCACAATCTGCGAACGTTGGTCTCTGACGATACTCATCTCACTCTCCAATGTGAAATCAATGAGCTGCGCTGCTGCAAGACCGAGCTCTCAAGCGCCCGCCTTATAACGTGTAGTCTGTTGACCCGCTGGACACGGCAAACCTCCACTTGCCACGGACAATTGACTAGTAGTATACGGCGAGCCGCTAATTTCTCATAACTTTACACAGCTGGAATCCAGCCTCAAACGTTAAATCATAACTTATTGGTGCTTATTGCTATCATAACCTAGTGCTAAGTGGTATTTATCTTCACATGTGAGTTTACCCATCGTTGAAATCAAGCATAACCCGTTAGTTATCTATAAGGGGTAGATTTTTATTCAAATATAACTAACTAGTTAGTCATCCATAAGGGTAGATTTTTATTACTATAGTAAAGAATTTCTACAAATTTCTGGTTATCGAGGGTTAGCTTTAAGACTTGCAAAAAAAATTTAACCAATTAAAACCTCAGTTTTAAACCATAACGATATTCTAGAGGATTTCCAAGTTTCTAATGATCCTTCTCCGGCTATATTCTTTTTTGAGTCTAGTCATGTCGGTACCTCAATCTAGCCTAGTTTTGTCATTTTCGTGAAAACTAGCAATGCAACCTTAGTTCAAGTTGGTACGTTTCACATGGTAATATCACGTTAGTAAAATGTAAAAACAACTCAATTTCACCCTTAGTTCAAGTTGTTACGTTTCACATGATAATATCACGTTAGTAAAATGTAAAAACAACTCAATTTCACCCTTAGTTCAATTTGGTACGTTTCATATGCTAGTATCACGTTAGTAAAATGTAAAAACAACTCAATTTCACCCTTCTTCCATAGCCAACATGCTGAACACCCTTCTTCCAACTCGGTGAGAAAGTTGTACAATGAGCATTGGGGTTTACACTATCCTCTCCTTGAGAGATAGCCCGCGCTCCTCCATGAGGGTTGCGCCATTCCTTTTCTTTTAATTCCTAGAGTTCGGTTCCAACTATATCTATATGCCAACTATAGCTAATAGGTTAATAGTCATCCACTTGTTAAAAGGTCAATATTTGAGTATTCCATAATGCATCTATTATATAATAACTTGCTCGGTCAATTTGAAGGAGATTGAACTCTCTCTAAAGTCTTTCAAAAAAGACTGTAGCCCGGGTCCAGATGGGTGGCCGGTGGAGTTCTACCTGCACTTTTTTGATCTTCTGGGCCCTGTTTTACTTAAAACCGTGGATATGACTAGGATCTCTGGCTTTATTCCCCCTTCCCTGAACTCAACTTTCCTTGCACTTATCCCAAAGAAGGACAAGCCCCGAACCTTTGTTGACTTTCGACCCATCTCTCTATGTAACCTTCTCTACAAGCTCATTGCCAAAGTCATAGCAGGTAGATTAAATCCCTTTCTGGATCTGGGTATTTCTCAAGAACAATTCGGGTTTCTTTAAGATCGTCAAATCTCTGAGCCTATAGGAATTGTTCAGGAAGTTCTACACTCTGTTAAAACAAAGAACCTCTATGCCTTTATTCTCAAGCTGGATCTTACTAAGGCATTTGATTGTGTAGATTGGACTTATGTCAGACTGATTCTGATTCAAATTGGTGTTCCCCTCCTTACTGTCAACTTGATTATGGGCTGCATATCCACTGCAAATTTTGCGGTCTTGTTCAATGGGACTCCTCCTAATTTTTTCACTGCTACTCGTGGTATACAGCAAGACTGTCCTTTATCCCCTCTTCTCTTTATCCTTGTCATTGAGGGTCTCAGTCTTCTCATTAAGGATGCCAGATCAAATGGTCTCATTCGGGGCATTCAACTCTCACCCTCCCTAACTCTTTCCCACCTCCTCTTTGTGGATGATGTAATTCTCTTGGGCTCAGGGACTCTTCAGGACTGGTCTGCTTTCGAGGTTATCCTTGAAACCTTTTGTAAAGCCTCAGGCATGAGGATCAATTTTGATAAGTCTTGTTTCCTCTACTATAATCTTAATAATGACTGTCAAAATGATTTTAAGGGAGTCTTGCCTTATAGGATGCTGCCGATTCAATCTCGACTAAATTATTTGGGTTACCTACTGAAACCGCTTGGGTATAGAGTGAATGATTGACATTGGTTGTTACAAAAGTTTGAAAAGAGAATTAATCACTGGACTTTCAAATATCTTTCTCTTGGGGGGAGACTGATCCTTGTTCAATCTGTTCTGTCTAGTATACCTGTGTATTGGATGGGTCTTGCTCCTCTCCCAGCCTCTATTCTTCAGAAGCTCAGATGCATCATGTTTAACTTCTTATGGGGAACCTCTGACAAAAACTGCAAATTTCATCTGGCTAATTGGAGGGATCTTTCATGGCCCAAAGAACTTGGGGGCTGGGGCATTAAAAATCTCCCATGGTTCAGTTTAGCTCTGCGCCTTAATACTTTTTGGAGGGCCCTCCACTCTAAGGGTTTATGGTTTCAAGTTCTTCAAACTAAATATATGAAAGGACTGACAGTGGCAGAATGGCTCAGATGTAAACAGTTCAGCTCTCGCAATGTATCTGTTATGTGGAGAGGCTTCTTGCAGGGTCTCCCCTGGATGGGTATCCATTTGGCTTGGTAGGTTGGAAGTGGTGAAAACATCATGCTAGGGATTGACCCGATCGTGGGATCACACTCTCCCTTCAATCTCCCTGAAGAGTTGAGATCGTACCTAGAAGATTTAAATATAACTACAATCTCTCAGGCTCATAATTCCCTTACAAATGCTCAGTGTTATTGGTTCACAGCCGAGGACCTTGATCTCGGAGGCCCATTTAAATCTACTTGGAATGCCTATATTGAGGGTCTTAATGGAGCTGGTATTCGTCTCACTAATAGTCCTGATAAACTAGCATGGATTTACAATAAAAATTCTGGCTCCATGACTGCCAGGATTGCCTACGATTGCATTGCTCGTTCCTCTTTACACCTGGTTACTATTCCTGTCGACTCCCATCTGTGGTTTAAGGCTCTTCCACTTAAAATCTCGTGTTTTATTTGGCTAGCTCTCCAGAACAGGATTCTTACATGGGAAAACCTACAGAGAAGAGGTTTTTCGGGCCCAGGCATATGTATTCTTTGCTACTCGAACGAGGAGACTGTCGAGCACTTATTCTCCTTGTGCTCGGTCTGGAAAACTGTGGCTGAATATGTCACCGATTACTTTAATATCCCAGCTTGTACTCCGGGTGTTCCTATCGGTGACATGTTAAATGGGTGGTATGGTAATATATCAAGGAGCTCGCACCTCTTCTTGCTCCCTTTCTACATGATGTGGATATTCTGGAAAGTGCGCAATCTGGCTATTTTCGAAGGGAAAAAAAGAAACATTCACAGTATTATTCAGCAAATTATTGCTACTTTTCATGCTCCCCCTCTTGGGACTGTCACTAATAAAGGTCGAAGCAGAAAACATGGGAAACCTCCCACCAAGGTTTTTCCCTGTGGTTTTATAGATGGTGCTTCAAATTGTATGAATGCTGGAGTAGGCTACTACATTTTTCTCAATGATTCCCACTATATGGAGTTCTCGCTGGGGGTCGGATATGGCACTAACACCAAAGCGGAATTGTTCAGCTTATGGGCTCTTATGCTCTCCTCCCATATGATGGGGATCCCCCTATCCCATGTGTACGGTGATTCTCAAGTAATCATCACTTGGGCGAAGGGATCGACTATTCTCTCCCCACCTGAACTTGTTCATTGGTGTAGGGAGACAAAAAAGCTAATTTCTAGCTTCCAGGACTTGTCTTTCACTCACATTTACCGAGAGCACAATTGGACAGCTAACCGTCTCTCTAAAAATGCATTCTCCTTTACTCAGGGTAAAGGCTGTTTTATGGAATATATTGAGAATCTTTTGGTTTCTCAGGACTCTTTTCAACTCTTTTGAGCTTGGTTGAGGGATTTTTTTACCCTCCTTATAGCTATTTTTTATGGATAGAGTGATCTCTTTTAAAATGTTGTTCAGAGCCTTTTGGCACTCGATTGATGTGGAAGAGTAGACAGTCTCATTTCTGATGAGACTGTTTTCTGATGGGATCATTTCTTATTGTTGTTATGCCTTTCTCCCTGGCTGAAAACTCCGGTGGGATGCCATGTCAAGTGACCTGATGATGGGACGTATGTACTGATGACCTTTGATTCTTTTGAGAATAACAAGGACAGGCTTTTTTCTTCTTGAAAAAAAAATAATACTCTTATCAATTCTATATTAATAATATAATTTTTTTTTGCATATATCTATAAAACTAATAATTGAACCTTTAAAGGTAGACCGTCCTCAGTGTTCATGCCCTTAAAGCCTTGCCATAAACTTCAACATACATATGATCTTGCAATTATTGAACGTCATCTATCTTTGCTTGTTTTGGATTTTTTAGGAGTATCTTTAATCTTTCTTATCTTTCACAACCATTCCTACTATTCATGCCAATTTCTTTAAAGACCAGCGTAGATCTAAATCCTAGGCTCTATCAAGCAGCAAGAGGGATCAAATCTCTTCTTAGGTATCCATTGATTTGATTCAAACAAAAAGACACATCTTTTTAGTTAAGGTCCACATATAATATTATTATTATTAATATTTAATATTATTTATGTCCGACATATAGTATTTATTATTATTTATTATTTTGTTAGGAACGAACATTACAACATTTCCCCATACATGGTCTTAAAACCATATGCAAGGCTTGCACATGGTCTTAAAACCATTTGCAAGACCCTCCTAAACCGTGTACAATAAAACCATGGGTTGTTTAGGAGGCCTTGCACATGGTTTTAAAACCATCTAGAAGGCCCTCCTAAACCATGTACAATAAAACCATGGGTTGTTTAGAAGGCCTTGCACATGGTTTTAAAACCATGTGCAAGACCAACATTTTTTTGTGGATAATTCAAATTTTTTATTTTTTATTATTTTATTAGGTAGGAACATTACAACATCTCCCCCATATTGTGTTTTTTTCATGATCCACATTTTTTTACAAATAATTAAATTTTTACTTTTTTATTGTTTTGTTAGGTAGGAATATTACAACATCTTCCTCATATCAGGTGGGTTTTCTGGCCAACATTTATTTTGGCCTATAATTAAAAAAAATATTTGTTATCAATAAAAATAACGTTACGTAACGTTACAAGATCTCTCCCATACTGGGCTGTAGAGCGCCTCTCGACGCAATGATTTACATATTAGATACTCCTACAACAGTGTTAGTCATATGTATGACATGGATATTCTCTTCTGTTACACTTGCATCCTTTTCTTCCGGAGTGGTGGGCGACAACTATCTGGAAAGTCAAGATCCCTCAAAAAATTAAGTGTTTCTCTTGGCTTGTGTTTAATCAGAAAAAATTCTCACTTGGGACATGCTTCAACGACGTGGGTTTCAGGGTCCTGGTCGTTGTATTTTGTGCAGACTTGACCTGGAATCGGTCGACCATCTTTTCTGTGATTGTTTGTTCTTTCGTAGGCTTTGGAGTGGCATATTTGTGCGAGCCTGAACATCATGTGGTTTGGGAATTCTTCCTCATCTCTAGATTTTATGTCTCTTGTTTTTTACCATCCCGTTCTCTCGCTAAAAATGGCTATGTGTTTATGTTGGGAGATTTGGACCGCTAGAAACAGACTGTTTTTTCATGGCACTGTGCCTTTCGAAGATGGCATTATACTGAAGTATTTTGTGCAACTTTCTGATGGAGAGAGGCTTCATGTCCCTAGACGTGCTTGTGCTCTCATTCCTCCTAACATTCTGGCTTCGGTGGTTGTGGGGTATTTTGATGGGACTACCACCAATGGCTTTTGTGGCGCAGGGATGTTTATCAGACTGATGGGTAACAGGAGTTTTCATCTCTTCATGGGTGTTGGTGTGGGCACCAATAACCGGGCTAAGATATTGGCTCTTTGGGGTCTTTTGCACTTTGCTCATTCTCATGGGCTATTTTTGCAGCTGATTCTAGGTGACTCCAAGGTAATTATCGACTGGGCCTTACATCGTTAGTCCTTTCAGCCTCTCTCATTGCATCATTGGCTTCTTCGCGTTTGTGGTTTGTTGGACTCATGTCCATCCTTACAGCTTTCCCATATATTTCGGGAATTCAATACTATGGCGGATGCTTTGTCGAAGCAAGTTGTGGGGATGCCTCTGGGTTCCTTAGTTTGGAAAGAATTGGTTAGTGACTCTGTGATAAATGAAGGAGTGCTGAAAGCTTATTAGTCCTCGATTTCCTTTCTGCTCCTAGCAGTTTATGGTTGACCGATGGTTCCGATATTTTGTCATGGATGGCTGTCATGTATTTGGGATTGAATGATGTCGTAGTGCTGGTGAACATTATGAGATACTAGTGTTATTTAGCGTTTTGGGTCATTTGTGGGCACCTTTTGTATTTTCTGTTTGTTAAGACATCTTGCATATTTGTTTACTTGTACTCTTGGATTACTAGTGAGTTGTTAGCTTGGACTTTCTATTACTATGTGGGTACATAGGGAAAAATCTATTTGCTTTTGTAATCTATTATATTTTGACACAATTTTACTTTAATATAAGGTTGTCTTTCCATGTGAAAAAGAAATGACATGTAAAATAAAATAAAATGCAATATCTAAAATAAGATCATCCATGCATTTTCATTTTGCTATATTTTCATAATAACCCTTTAGAATTTGCCTTTTCTTTGAACGTTTTACCTCATGATGATAACATACTATTCCTACAACTTGCACAACATATGTCAATCATCATAACTGTATTATAAAATTTATGATCTAAAGTCGAGACGTCCATGCATTTCCATCTCATGCCACATAATTTTGCCATATTCAATATTTATATCCATACTTTTGGTCCACATGTTTCAGAACATAAATAGTCATAATAAATTAACACAACATGTGCATAGTCATACTTTTCCCACATATTCAAAAATATATACCAATTAAAAGCATTACTAATACGTATAGCAACAATCATTTTATCACATTTATCATACAAGGATTCACTACATATATAACTTTACAACCAACACTTTATCATGTTGGGGTGCATAAGTTACCAAACATAACATTCACACACATATGTCTCACATTTCATTAATGTTCCAAGTACTTCTTGGTGGGAATCTTATTGCAAGATTTCTGTCATGCATATATATATATATATACACACACATGAGGGTCATCTCCTCACAAAACGACTAGTTCAGGTGTAGGCCTTCTCAACCCATATATATTATATTCATCTGATACTATGATGATACCCTTCATTAACATTTTACAACTCTCAGGCGTATCTCCTACATAGAGCTTGGAAATTCTAAGGGCCTGGAAGCCCATATATCTTTGAGCCTGAAATCTTAACATCACACAAGATATCACTACAAAACCTAACACCTCACCTGGGTGCTCCCTGGCAATTCTACTTAAGAGCATAACACCTCCTCTAGGTTCTCACTGGTAGCTCTTTGCCTAGCACTTTAATATCATAGAGAGCTCAATAGAACCTAACACCTCACCAGGGTCCTCACTGATAGCTCTATCATACTTTATCAAATGTTTTGATGACTAAAAAGTTTAGGTGCTCCAGAGCCAACATGCTCAACGCCAAACTCAGTTTCTATTGCTTAATCACATAGTTTTAATATCCAATTTTCCTCTTCCTCTTCATGAATTGGTTAATCTTGTATACTCTGTTTTAAAAAGATATGTTTAGTGTAGAAAATTTTTCTTAGAAGTTAGAGCCTTATAACCTATGGCGTCCCTCGTAGTCAGCTCAAAAATTCCGTAACTCTATCTGATTAGTTTTTAGTTGCATTTTTTTATCACAAGTTTCATATATTCATCTTCAATTTTTCAGTTATGGTCTTATTGGATTTGTCATAATTCATTACCTGCAATAATCTCAAGACACTGTCAGTCACAATGACATATATTTAATATCATTTCAAAAGAAACATTGAATGTATGAAATATTATAATCATCATTGGGAATACTCACTGTGCGAGATCCTACCAACACCACTTCAAACCAAACTTTCAATACTTATGAACATACTTGATGTTCCTGAGACCACTGGATCAACACCATATCCACATGGTAACTCAATATTCTTGATTCCCCAGAGCTTACCATTCAACATCAAGGTAGTATGTCTATCTAAGTCTTCCAAGACTTAGGTAACAACATTATACATCTAATATATTTAAACAACATATTATCACTCTCAAAATGCTACAGTTAGCATACTCAAGTTCTTTATTAGAGATTTTCAAAACTTTTACAAAGTATGTTCTCAGCATATCAAGTTATCTAAACTATGTTTTGCCATATATGCAATTGTTCAATTAAATGATAATGTCTTGCTAACCTTTTCTTATTAATCAAGGAATCATATTGATTCTAGAAGTTACCTTTCCCATCGAGAAGTTTATTATTTGTTCTCACTTGTCTTACTGATTTCCCATGTGATGATGCTTCTTGGTGGGATCTTCAGGGTTGACATAGACTCTAGAAAAACTGTGTGGAGCTACAAAGAAACCAAGACAAAATTTATGCAAATGTGACACTAGAAATTGTAGATTTGTTTATTTTGTTGCCAAAATGTTACGATAGTGGAGGAATTTACTTCCAGGAAATTACTCTATTAGTCCCTTATGTTTTAAGCATTCAATTCAATCAAAGCCAATTGATATGTCACCCGCTTTACTCACTCGATAAATATCACTCCTCTGGTCAGTTTTTCTTCCCCGCTATTCCCTAGCTTTCCGAAGTTACCTTTGGTTTAGACTTCTTTCCCTTTCCATTGGGGTTATAGGGGTGTTACTAGCATAAAAATAGTTCTTATGTTTTAACATGATGAATAGATAGAAAATGCATATATGAGGCTAAATATTATAGTCATATAGATGGAAACTATAAATCTAAGATTGAAAAGTACAAATATGAGACTAAGAAGCACATATTTGAAGCAAAAAAGGAACAAATCTGACTTATGGTTTCCTAGAAATAAGTTCTATCTGTATTGCTCTTGTAATCATTGGTAGACACGCTTCTTTCTTTATTGGCAGATATGGTTGTGTATCTGCTGTTGTTGGTACTGAGTAAGCTTTTGGATATCCTTTAGTTAAACTGGTACTTATGGACCATAAGCTAGAACTACTATTTCAATGGAGTATGTTGACTAAACACCCTGACTTATCAATGGAAAATCCAAAAATATCCTATTAGGGAATAGGTGCATTCTGAAATTATTAAAAAGGTAAGGCCACCCTAAAATTATTTGTTTGTAATTATTGCACAAAGAACAAACAAATTCTATACTATAAATATTATTGTAAATTCTACTATAAAATCTATACTGTAAATTTTTTGAGATGTTATAATTGCTTCTAGTCTATGCTATCTTAGGGGAGAGCAAAGACTAATAATTGATTATTATCATGTTTCACGACTATAGTTATATTCAAACAAAATTAGAAGCAAAATTTGAAGTCTTTTACTTCCACGTGCAAGGTTTTTAGGTTTTTAGACCAAACCATGTGATGTTCTTCAACACAAATGATCTTTATCACGAATTTTTACTAAGATAGAGTTTCAACCTTTGAACATAGCCATTCAGATATAAGTTTTATGAATTATGTCAGCTTGCACATATTTGTGCTAATCCTTAACTAAGTCCCATACAAGTTCAATGCAAGGTTGAGTGATATAGTAATAAAGTAATTCAACACGGGGATTAGCACTTTTGCTTCCACTGTTGTGGTTTTGTGGTACCTGTTTGTGCAAATAAGTAGTGGAAATTAGCAGTAACAATGATGTGTGGTACCGATTACTCACCAAAGTAACATAATGTACACTTGCTTCTCTATATGGTAGGTATAGAGCAAGTTCCTTTGGTCTTCATAACGTTTTTTTATTTTCTTCCTCTTTTTTTAAGTAGTTGTAGGTGTTTGGAATAGTATAAAAAATGGTCACCATACATGGAATAGTTTTCTTAGAATGTTTTTGTATAATATGTAGGAAATCGCCATGATATCCTTCGAAAGCACGGTGCGACCTATCCCAAAATGACTAGGTCTGATAGAGACATTGGGGACCTCCGAGGGGAGTCGGGTGATGATGGGGCGATACATGAAACACTCGCCCGATGTGGGTTGTTAAAGTTCTTCCATATCCCGTTGATGCATTCAACAAAACTGTTGTTGGACAAGATTGTGAGCTACTGGGACCAAGACACTGAGTGTTTCATCATCCAGGGTGAGCATTTGGAGATCACCCTCCAGGATGTGTATTTTTTGTCTGGTATTCCATTACGGGGTGTGATCAATGACACGATGCCGAAGCTCCCAAGGGGGGTGCTAATGGATGACCTTGGCTCCAGGAATTGCTATGCCTTGAAATTTGTCCACAAGTCATACATACTGGTGTGCGACATCGAGATTCTGCAGACTTGAGTAGTGGAAATTATGGTGCTGTGTATACTAGGATCGACGAGGCCGCACAAGATCTCAGGCGGTCAACTGCTAATGGTGGAGAGTGTGTTGAGGGGCACCTACTATGGGTGGGCCCAGATGTACTGGATTGTGGTTCGACGTGGGATGAATCATGCTAGCTTGGTAGGTGGGGATTTTTGTTTCCCCTCCTTCTTGTGCTCATTTTTCATTGAGTGATTGCCTACACTACGACCGCATCTAGCGATGCGTAAGGGGGGACCTCATGAGCCTCGCATGATGAGGTGGTGCAAGATGATGATCAGAGAGGAAGGTGGCTTGGTGGGTCTCTTCTTCACCCGAGAGATTTTTACAAAGTGGTGGTAGCTTCCAGTCCTCATAGAGGATTATCCATATGTTGGGATGGATTATTGGGGAGACCCAGAGATGCCTCGACCTCTAGGGCAGGTCTGGGGACCTAACAGTACATACACATGATGATTGGGTTGTATTCATATATAGTTTACTAGCTTAGTGGTAGCTAGATCATGTGTGTGATAGATAGATGACATATTGTGTGCATGTGCAGACGTGGGACCACACCCTCCAGTTGGGTACCAGCGACGCAGGGGCTGGGTGGAGGGTTTAGATCCACCTTCTCATGGGAATAGAAAGCGGTGGAGTACGATATTGGAATCACTACGGCTAGACGTGGAGAGGTTTCTTGAGGGGGTCACCGACGATGGGTGGCAATACCTTGACGATGATTGGATAGTCACATGCTACAGGGCTCCTCCACAGTGGATCTCTCTCATGAGGAGGATCGCAGTTGTTGTTGAGTACATCAGAGCGACGACACAGGGTGATGTGCCGATGGAAGAGGAGAGCTCCAATGAGGAGGAGGACTCAGACGATGACATAGAGTCCGAGGAGGACTTAGATTAGCAGCTTGTGATGTTGCCCCCAATGCGTTGGTGCATGGAGATTTTTGTATGATATGTATGATTAGCCAAGAAAGCATGTGGAGCTTTCATTTTGTACTGAACATTATGATATATATATGCATGTGGATGCACCTTTTTATGTGTTTTTATGAGCCTCTTTTATGATTATGATGATGCCTATATGATGTATATGACATATGTATGCATTACTATATGATGATGCATGATGCAGTTTGTTTCTTATATGTAATGATTGATGTGCCACTCTAGAACGACATTAACCATTTGGTCTGCTACACAATTGAGACTTTTTGGAATATGCATGAATGAAATTGATTCGAAATGTCTAACCAAGTGTCTAGTGCGTATGAACTTTCTAAAGCAGTAAGGATCATGTACCCAATAGCGGTTATTCAACTAGGAGACAAGCAGCTGGGAGTCTAGGAAGACATCAAGGCGACGAATCCCTAGTGGAATCGCCAAAACTGTAGTGGGGATTTATCCCCTACCACGTGCAAAAGCACCTACCCTAGATCGTCCAGATCATAGGGTAGAGTTCAACAATGGAAACATGAAACAAAAACAACAATAATAATATTTTTTATATTTTTTCAGATACATTCAACTAACTAATGCAAAACAAGAACACAAATTACCTTTCTTTTGAAGTTGGGCCACCGTAGCCGTTCGAGGAAATGGTCCTGCAACTCCACGGTTTGGGTCTCCAATCTCTTCCACGAATGGTTGTTAAATGGGGAATGGGCCCAAATGGGTACGAAGGTAGCTCAACGTACACCGTGGGAGATGATATGGCAAAATATGAGGATACTGGCGAAAGGTGAATGGTGTGACTAAGAGAAAATGACAAAAATAGTTTTGGGGGAGGCCTTCACAATGTATTTATAGGATGGTCCAAGGGTTTTTGACCCATAGTATTTTATTGTCCATGGTATTTATCTATGGGTTTTGACCCATTCTGATTTTTAGGGTTTTTTTGCCCTTTTTGGAGAGAGTGGGGATAAATCACAATAAATCCTCAACTTCCCTTCATTTAAGGGGAAGGATAATAATGTTTTGGACCATATTTAGTGGAAATGTAGTTGTGAAGGCCAAAATGGAGAAAATAATGGAGGGAATATGATGTATGACTATGGTTTAGACTATGGAGAGCTAGGTGAACATTTTTTTTGTGTTAACACATTTACATATTTCTTATGCATTATCAATTTCAACTTGCATTTGAAATGTATTTTGTCAAAATTATTTTATTTGATCATTGTGTGTTTTTTTTTCAACTTCTCCAATCTACTATGCACAACTATATACATGTCAAATGCAACATTTTTTTACAACAATTAATGTATTTGAACTCTCAAAGCTAGCCTAAAATTATTACAAGACCATATTTTCCTATTATTTCTCAACAAAGATTATTATTGCTCATTTTGTATCAAACATGTTTTTCTTTATTTTAGTTTTTGCAGCGTCAACATCATCAGTTGTAACAACACACTTTAGTCTTGACTATTTCTGTAAAGCTTGCTTTGCATTCCTCTGTTTTTATAAAGCAAAAAAGAGACATGTTTACAATATTCTATGGCATGCAATGACAAACTACAATTTCATGTTTTTGTAAAAACTAATTGTAATAGCTCTCTTATGAAAAGCAATAAAAGCAATAAGACATGTCCTCTCTATGCTATAATATATCATTCTTGCTATATAATTTTGTTATATATTGTGATTTTTATTCTTGCTATATAAATTTGTTATATATTGTGATTTTTAGTATTATCAATTTTTGAAAAATTGTATTTTCGTGTTTTGTTGATTGATTGTTTATAGTGAAATATTTGGAAACGAAAACGATATTACAGAGGATTTCCAAATCCGTAATGGTATCACCAATACGCGTTGATCCTTCTCCGGCTATATTCTTTTTCGACTCTAGTCATGTTGGTACCTCAATCTAGTCGAGTTTAGTCAATGGCGTCAACAATACGCGTTGATCCTTCTCCCGCTACTACTCATGTTGGTACATCAATCTATTCGAGTTTAGTCAATGGCGTCAGCAATACGCGTTGATCCTTCTCCGGCTATATTCTTTTTCGAGTCTACTCATGCCCGTACCTCAATCTAGTCGAGTTCAGTCATTTTCCTGAAACATTTTTTCAAATTCTTGGTACGTTTCACATGGTAATATCACGTTTGGACAAGTAAAGTGCCAAGTTGCCAACTTTATTAATTTGACTATGCAAGTTGCCAACTTTATTACTTTGACTATGTTATAATGCCTGCCAGTAGACTATATTGTAACGGGGTAGTGTTCAAATATTTTGACTTTTAATTGTTAGATTTTATATAAAGTTTTCTGGAAACTATATAACAATTTAAAAATTATATTTTGTTAGGGTTTATATTTATGAAAAATTAAATTTATGTTTATTTATATAATTGATAGCCTCGGGAGCAAGGAAAATAATAAGAACTAAGATTGTTTATTTAATAAGCATCTATATATATATATATTAGTATGTCATGATGGATATATTATATCAATAGAAATTGTTTGATGACTAGTAAGAAGTAGATAGGTAATTCCCAAAAGAGATGTTTTTAAATTTATTATCATTTTTTTTTTCTGTAAATTTTACATTTTTTAATTTGCAAAATCTAAATGTAAATGTGCTTTAATTGTAATTTTGATGATAGAAATGAATTCAACATCCTAAAAAGACCTATTCAGATAGAATTTTATCAAAATAGTGTCTGAAAAATGCACCTATTCAACCCAAACCCTAGAATTTTTAGACTGTGATTCCAAAATGTTTCTAGATCATAAAAATAGAATCCAAGTTACCAACAATTTATCAATAAAAAATTCATATAATTAGGAATTGCTTTTCTTCAAAGGAATGGGCTACATAAATATGTGATTCCCAAAATATTTCTAGATCATAAAAATAGAATCTAAGTTACCAACAATTTATTAATGAAAGTTCATACAATTGGGAATTTCTTTTCTTCAATTGACAAAGGATGTACTACATGAGAAAGGTATTCTCTCCTTATAAACTATAAGCATATCCTTTGAAAGCTAATGTTGATTTTTTCAATAAAAAATGATTGAGAACATCTCCTCAATAAGACAACTCATGCCTTATACAAGTTGTTGAATTTTAAAAATCATGTATTTTTTTTAATGCCTCTTATTTGTTGAAAATTAGGATAAAAATTAGTATATATTTAGATCTCTAAATCCTTATTTGGCCTCTCTATTTGCAGGGTTTTGATGAGGTACAATATCCATCTTTGATCATTTGCACTTAATGTATTAATGTGCTTAACAAATAAATCATGTTACATAACTAAACTATCATTGAGCTTCCCTATAATTGATTTAGAATTTCTTGTTTATAAGGGACAGGCATACTTGTCTCTATATGAAGTAGTCTATAGATTAGAGGGAGAACATATATTGATGAAGAGATAAAGAGAAAAGAATTGATTTACCGAGGAAAAGAAAACATAGGTTGGTATACTAGATTCTTGGCCCTATCCAAATAGGTAATACCTTTTCTTTCAAAGGAAACATAAAATATAGGGATATTTTTACCAGTTATGCAAATATTGGAATGCTCTCAAAAAATGTGCAGCGGTAAATCAATATAATTATAATTATAAATTATAACAAAAATTATAATAAAACAACATATAAATTATCACAGTAGTTTAAATGTTAGATGTTTTCAACATTTTCTGAGCTATTTTTTCTGTTAGTTTTTTATAGAATAAGGTAGACATTTTAGAGTAATTCTTAAAAAGAATATGATAGTTATTCAACTTATATAATTTAGGTATCTTGGGGTATTTGGAGATGCTAAATCCATTTATGCATTCAAAAATATGATTTAAACACTTAAAAATTCAAATTTTGTAAAGAAAAATTCACTGGACCTGGATTAAAAATTACCAAAAAAACCCCAAAATATCTAGCAAATAGACTACTCCTAAATTATCTTCCATCATGATAGCTTATAATGTTAATAGAAAATCCAAACTTTGAACCTATCCTCCTTTCAAAATGCATGTTATGGTTCACACCCTAGCTTTCTTTGGAAACATTTCATTATGGAGAATTTCATGTTGTGTTTTATTTATTTCTTTGGGGTTGCAATTTTTATTTTATGATTAATATTTTAGGAGATGTGGCTATCTATTGGGAGCATTCGCGCTGCCCATGATTTGTGCATTTAAGAATGGCAATTGTTTTATATTGTTGTTATGTGTGATATTAATTATTTACTAGATATTGATTCATTATATAGTTGTTATGTGCAATATTAATTTATTTATAATAGTGATTCTACGAAGGCTAGTATTTAACCTTCCCTCCCTGCCTTTACATTCATGGATGTTGCCATGCATTAATGCTAGTATTTTGTTTTTGTTATTTTTTTTAATCTTGATTTTCATGGTAGGGCATCGAAAGAAATTTCCATATTAGAAATGAAAATAAATCAAGAAAATAAAAGAAAATAAACCAAATCTTTACTTACACTTTATAAATGTTCAAATATTAAATGCACGACATAGAATAATAATGAAAATAGATGGAAACAATATCCTCTGCCTATGATAGAACTAATAATGAATTATTTTACTTCATCATTTTTATTATTAAAATATAATGCTATGATTGCATAACTTGTGTTCATTGTGTAGACCATGCCTGCCTAAAATTTTCCCATAGCTTAATCTTTTGACTCCAATATGTTAGGTGTGCAACTCTAGTTATATTTAACCAAGTTATCTAACTATAGGAATCCTTTAAAACATTTGAAGACATCACGACAATATTTATACATAGCCGATATTATAACTGTTAGCCAGCACAATACATCGTAGGAAACATAACAACATTCATCCAACCAAAGACAAGACAAGGCACATGTGCAACCAGCGCCCAAGGTATGATGTATTAAAATTTATTAAATGAAGTGTGTTAGAATGTATGATGAAGGAACGAGGCCAATTGCTTGTAGCTCTTTTTACAGAATACCTTCATCATTCCTACAAGGCTTGAACTAATTGATTCAGAAAACTTGATGGTGATCTCTCACGTGTTCTCACAGCTCCAATTTGTAAATGATGTTTCCAATCTTCTTGAATACCATTTAAAACCCTTTAAACCATCACAACAAAGCATTATACATTTCAATGTATTTCAAAATTGTTCTTTTCCTAACTTATGCAAGAACAAGTTTCCTACTTTGAATTTTATACCCCTCTTATCATAATATGTAGAACGCTTCATCCTCTCTGATGCATTTGTCAAATGAACGTCATCCATATCCTACCTATCCTTCCAACCCTTCATGAAACCCAAGGAGGTTGGCTTCCATCCA
Organism: Pseudotsuga menziesii; assembly: GCA_001517045.1. Taxonomy (NCBI): domain Eukaryota; kingdom Viridiplantae; phylum Streptophyta; class Pinopsida; order Pinales; family Pinaceae; genus Pseudotsuga; species Pseudotsuga menziesii. The sequence continues at coordinate 452,341 of LPNX010190372.1, forward strand.
TGGTAGCTTTACAGAATTATGTGGGGGGCCAATATTTACTGCCCATTTTCCAACTCAAATAGACTATATCATTTTGAGGAATTGTTCTGCATATTGAAGTTGAACTAGTTTGTATCCAAGAACTCTGGCCAATTCAATTAGTATGAATGAATGAAATGCCTTAGGTAATTCTCCAAAAAATCCAATTGCGTGTTCTCTCTACCCATCAGTCTATAGTTGATAGGTTGAACTCATCAATAGCTTGGTATCAAAAACCTTGAACAACTTTATCCAAAATCCCCATATGAAGCTTGTGTTTGTGTCTTAGATAATGCTCAATGGTAGACCCTGGAAATTCACAATATCTTTAAAGAATAACTTCAAAACTTAATATACAAAAAATGAATCTGTGTATCCTTGGAAAATTTGTTAACAACCATAAAATCCCATTGTATCCTTGTGAAACTAGCAACTGAGTGATGGAATCCACATAGACACTTTCTTAAGGTCTCTCCCACATCAACAAAGGTTGTAATAGACCAACCTACATTTTGGTAGAATTCTTTCTTATTGATCTACAAGACAAGTCTTGATGTACTCTTCTACATCCCTTTTCCTCTTCTCTAGGTAGTAGCATCTTTCCAAAATTGCCATCATTCTTTGTTGTACTAGGTGGCCAAGCCAATGTGATTCATGGACTCTTTCAAGAGTTCCTTCCTAAGATAGGCCAACTTAGGTAAATAGTTGCAATCACCAAAGTACAAAATTTTTCTATTTATCCAAAAATTCCTCTTCTTTCCTTCCTTCACCTACTTCATAATGTTCATTGCAATAGGGTATTTTTTCCAATCCTTCCATGCTATTTTCATGCAAGTCTATAAAGGCCTACACACGAGTACCCATGGGCACCAACAACTCATGTTATTATAAGACTACATGTTGCACCTTTCTACTTAAGGAATTGATTTCTCAATAAGTCCAATTCATCCAATAAGTCCAACCACTATTCTTGCTTAGGTGACAACTTTGGTTGTGTCACAAAGTATCTCATCACAACATTGTTTGTCTTTACAATGAATGAATTTCCTAACAAGTATCTCCTTCATGCTTACAGGAAATGCACAATTGAGGTAATCTCTTTCTCATGAATTGGGTACCTCCATGTTAGAATAATCAACCCATAGTCACCTACCTTAGACATGAATTAATCCATTTTTGTCTTATTTGCCTAGTTTCCAATATTCCACTCCATGCAAGTTGTCTTCCACATGCCATAGAAGTCAAACTTGCTAAAAATGAGTCATGGAGCACTTGGGAAACCTCCTGGAAACCATATTTAGTAGTTCTGCTTTATTCTAGATCCTCCCTAGTGCATATCTTCTTTTTCTGCTAAGTTTCCCGCTTTATTGATAATTGAGGCAAAAGGGAAAGTAAGACTAGGTGTAGTTGACTTGTTTTTTTCCCTCATCATCCTCCATTCTTTTCTCCTAATAAAAGCATGTATGGGTTGTCTTTCCATCACCTATTAGCTTACCTACTTGACTTTGCCAATTCATGAGCCTCTAGGTAGATTTGGAAACTGCTTTATGCACCTATGGGGGATTTGACTAGATTTAGTAAACCTGCTTTTTGACTATTTCAAATGGCATCCTTATGCATTCGAATCTCTCATGTAATTATATATTGCAGCAGCCTATGACTTCATAAGGTTGGCTATTGTACACTTATTCAATACAGATTAGTGTTATGCTCCCATTAGAGGAAATTTGAGGTCTAGAATGGGCCTCCTAAGGAAAATAATAAAATAATAGTTAAAATAATAAAATAATAGTTATTAATTTTGGAGGAAAAATGACAAAAACTACTTTTTGTGTTCGTATTTTCGACATATCTCCCTATGTTTCTACTCAAATTCTGAGCAAGAGAGCTCGTTGGATGCATAATTTAATTCCAAATCCAACGAGTACCCACACTACATACTTTTGATGGACCCCGCTACTCCAAAAACAAGAAATACTTGAAAAAATGTGATGATGACATCATCATCACATTTTTTCAGGTATTTCTTGTTTTTGGAGTAGCGGCGTCCGTCAAAAGTATGCAGTGTGGGTACTCGTTGGATTTGGAATTAAATTCTGCATCCAACAAGCTTCCCCACTTGAAATTTGAGTAAAAACACAGGTAGATATGTCAAAAATACGAACCAAAAAAGTAGTTTTCTTTTATGACAAATATGTCAATTCAACCATTATGGTTGACTCATTTTATTGAAATTCTATTGGTTCTTGAATTCCAACTCACGAAATTTATTGTTGGCATGTTTTCTTATAAGGCCCATTTTAGACCCCAAATTTCCTCTAATGAATTTCAGTCTCCTTTGTGTGTAAATTTGCATGTTTGATTAGCAATTTTGTGAGTGCAATTGTTCTATCACTTGGGTTCAATTTCTACATGGTATCAGAGCCTTTGTAGATCGATTTCTCTCCTTCCATATTTCTATTGAAGGTTCGACATCTTGACCGGGAGCAATCTGCTGACTGAAGGGCACAATTTCTGAGCTATGGATCAATCTTAGAAGATCATCTTGACTCCATTTAATTTATTTGAATGGAAAGCAGAGATGGAGATACTGTTGAGAGCGAAAGGTCTCTACAGGGTGACTATGGCAACTGAGGCAGAGTCTAATGGAGCTGCAGAGAAAATTAAATGGCACAATAAGAGGGATGAGGCCTATGGTCTCTTGTGTCTAAGCATATCCAGAGACCTCCTTTTCCATCTTGATGGATTGCAATCACCTAATGAAGTGTGGGAGAAGCTTGTAGAGCTTTTTGGTAAGACAGATGAGATGAGAGAACATCAAATTGAGAATGAATTGATCTCTTTGAGTCCCAGCAGCTTCGAATCCCTGTAACTCTACTTTTCCAAGTTTAAAGCCCTTGTTTTGCAGCTAAAATAGTGTGGAATTGAAAAGGAGGAGGAGCAACTAGTTTTGGCCATACTCTTGAAGCTTGGCCCTAACTATTCAGTGTTTGTTTCAACCTTCCATGCCACCAAGTTGACAGCTCGAGCCTAGAAGATGCCTAAGCTTGCAGAGTTTATGGAATCCCTCACACAAGAACATGATAAATTGGTGATGATGGGCACCATAAAACCTTCCAAAGACCAAGCTTTGGTTGCTGGAGATTCGAGGGTGGATTGAAAAGGTAAGAAGAAAGCTAAGAAGCCATCTGAGTAAAAGAGAGACAAGAACAAGTCTCAAGAGGAGCCCCAAGGCTCCAAGAAGAACTTCCAGAAGAAGAAGAACAAAGGAGAGATGAGCAAGTGTGCATACTGCAGTAAGGGCTATCATCTTGAAAGCTCCTGCATGAAGAAGAAAATTGACATGCTGACCCAACTACTGGAGAAGAATAACATCTCCCTTCTTGATAGCTCAAAGAAGAGGAAAGGAGGATCAAATTCAGAGGACAGAGAGAGAGTACATGCATTGGTTGCTGGCACATCAAGATCACCTAGCTTCATCATAGACTCTGGAGCTTCAAGACATAAGGTTTCCACCAAGGAGGCATTCTCCTCTCTTGACATGTCGAAAGGTCCACCAATAGTGCTGGGAGATGACTCTCTCACTAACAGTTTGGGGAAAGGAAGGATTGATCTTGACCATGGTAAGTTTAGTAATGTATTGTATGTTCTAGGTCTTGCCTCTAACCTCTTGTCAGTGTATCAGATGACTCACACAGGGTCTCTAAAGAAGGTCATATTCTCCCCTAATGATGTTGAGATCACAGAGATCTCGAGTGGTAAAGTCATTGCAAAAGGAGTTGTAGATCACACTTCGAAGGTATACATGTTTTCACATTTTCTACCCTACTCAAACCCCTCTGCTCTTCTGATTCATGCCAATGAGGCAAGCAAGCTTTGGCATGAAATATTTGGCCATCTTAACTATAAGTATATTTATGATCTAAGTGAAAAAGAAATGGTCATAGGGTTACCAAAGATTAAGTTTTCCAAGGGAGTCTGTCAAGGTTGTATCCTAGGAAAACACCCAGAGCATAAATTTGAGAGAGCTAGTCATGAGAGAACCTCTGCACCTCTTGAGTTGATCCACAGTGATGTTGTTGGTCCATTTCCTCATATGTCAATGAGTTAGTACAAATATGCATTGACCTTCATAGATGACTTTTCCATGTATTGTTGGGTTTACTTCCTGAAGCATAAGTCTAAAGTTTTTGGCCTCTTCAAAGTCTTTAAGGCTTTGGTGGAAAACCAGTCTGGGAGGAAACTCAAGATCCTCAGATATGACAATGGTGGTGAGTATGTCAAGTCTGAGTTCATTCAATATTGTGAAGATGTAGGTATTCAAATGCAACATTCAATCCCTTACACACCATAGCAAAATGGTGTTGCTGAGAGAAAGAACAGATCACTGAAGGAGATGGTAACCTGTATGATGGAGGCTAAGACTTTGCCACCAAATTTTTGGTTCGAGGCTATAAAATATGCATCCTATATCCAGAATAGGGTGCCTCATAAACAACTTTATGGTATGACTCCTTTCAAAGCTTGGAGTGGTCACAAGCCAAATGTGACCCATTTCAAGATTTTTGGCTCAAATGCTTGGGCTAGAATTCCAACAGAAAAGAGGAAGGCTTTGCAGCCCCAAAGCCAAGAGTGTCTATTTGTTGGGTAATCTAAAGATTCAAAAGGGTACAAGCTGATAAATTTGAGCACAAACAAATCCTTCATTGAAAGGAGTGTTCAGTTCCAAGAAGAGCCTTTAGCAGCATTTGAAGTTGGAGAGTCTTCTTCACCACCAGAACCATTGAATGTAAGTGAAGAGACAAATGAGTTTGTTGATTCTGATATGTCTAATAATTATGATTTGATTTCAGATCCTAACATTCCTACAAGACCAAAATGGGCAGCAAAGACCATTCATGCAACTGGGGAACTAGTTGAAAATCCTAGTGATCCTAGGAGGACTAGATCTCAGTTTGAGAGTGCCTTGTGTATGAAAGACCCTTTGTTTGCAGAGAAGTTATATCTGATGGTTGAATCAGACCCACATACATATGAATATGCAACACATGATCCAATATGGCAAACAACCATGAAAGAAGAATTCAACTCGCTCGAAAAGAACAACACTTGGGAACTAGTTGATCTTCCCCCAGGGAGGAAGCTAGTTCAATGTAAGTGGGTTTTCAAAACTAAGTTTTCTGCTGATAGTTCACCTTTGAAATATAAGGCAATATTGGTAGCCAAGGGATACTCACAGGTACATGGTATTGACTACAATGAGACCTTTGCACCAGTGGCAAAGATGGACTCCATCAGGCTGCCTTAGCCATTGCAGCTTCAAAGCAGTGGGAGGTACATCACATGGATGTGAAGTGTGATTTCCCGAATGGAGATCTTACTGAATATATTTACATGTAGAAGCCTCAATGGTTTGTTTCTAATCCATATTTTGTGTGCAGGTTAAAGAAATCATTGTATGGGTTAAGCAAGCCCCCAGGGCTTGGTATGCCAAGATTGATGGCTTTTTGCTGTCATTGAGTTTTGTTCGATGCAATTATGATCCTAATGTTTATTTGAAGATGATTCATGGTTCCTTGATGATTATTTCCTTATATGTGGATGACCTTCTGATTACAGGAAGTTCAAAGAAAGAAATTTCCTCCTTGAAGGATGCAATGAACCATGCATTTCTATGACTGATTTGGGGTTGTTGAGCCAATTCTTGGGTCTCGAAATTGCTCAATCCCAACATGGAATAAAGGTACATCAGTCCAAGTATGCTTTATATTTTTTGAACAACTTCAACATGAAATATTGCAAGCCAAGCAAGACTCCCTTCCTTTCAGGAGTTAAGCTTGAAGAAGCGGGTTCTTCTCCTATGGTAAATAATACACTGTATAGGCAGTTGATTGGGTGTTTGCTATACCTTACACACACTCGACCTGATATTTATTATGAAGTAAGTGTGGCTTCAAGATACATGGATCAGCCTCATGAGATCCATTGGAGAGTAGCCAAAAGGATCCTTAATTTTGTTCAGGGAACAAGAACTCATGGGATCTTCTACAAAGCTAAATTTGATCTTGATTTGATTGGGTTTACTGACAGTGATTGGGCAGGTGACAACACAGATCAAGAGTCAACATCAGGATATGTGTTCATGCTTGCTAAAGGACCAATCAAATCAAGATCATATTTATCTTTGTAATCAGCTGGTCAAGCAAGAAACATAGTTCCATAGCACTCTCATCTATAGAAGCAGAGTACAAAGGAGTTGTAAATGTAGCAACTCAATGTTTATGGTTGTAGGGGATACTTGGTGAGTGTGGATTTGAATCAGAGTTTTCAACTATTATCAATTGTGATAATCAGAGCACCATTCGAATATGCAATGATCCAGTTTAGAGACAGAGAACCAAACACATTGAGATCCATATGCACTACATTAGACAACTTGTGCATGATGACACCATTCACCTACTCTTATGTGCATCTTTAGAAAAAGTAGCAGACATCTTCACCAAAGTTTTTTGTGAGAAGACATTCAACAATCTCAAATCACTGCTGGGGATTGCTGATCATGCTGTGAAGCATGATTGATGACAATATTTTCAAATTTGGTTTTACTGTCCATGTTTAAGGGAGGATTTTCCCACTGGGTTTTTGCCTCTTTCCTTGGTTAAATGGACATGCAGTATGTAAAGGGTGACTAAGCCTTGTTGCTAGGCCCTATAGTTTTCTGATATTTACTCATAAATTCAGGCTTAAGGGGGGGTGTTAGAATAATCAACCCATAGTTACCTACCTTAGACATTAATTAATCCATTTTTGTCTTATTTGGCTAGTTTCCAATATTCCACTCTATGGAAGTTGTCTTCCACATGCCATAGAATTCAAACTTGCTAAAACTGAGTCATGGAGTGCTTGGGAAACCTCCTAGAAACCATATTTAGTAGTTATGTTTTATTCCAGATCCTCCCTAGCGCATATCTGCTTTTTCTGCTAAGTTGCTTGCTTTATTGATATTTGAGGCAAAAGGGAAAGTAAGACTAGGTGTAGTTGACTTGTTTTTTGCCCTCATCATCCTCCATTCTTTTATCCTAATAAAAGAATGTATGAGTTGTATTTCCATCACCTATTAGCTTTCATACTTGACTTTGCCAATTCATGAGCCTCTAGGTAGATTTGGAAACTGCTTTATGCACCTATGGGGGATTTGACTAGATTTAGTAAACCTGCTTTTTGACTATTTCGAATGGCATCCTTATGCATTCGAATATCTCATGTAATTATATATTGCAGCAGCCTATGACTTCATAAGGTTGGAGATTGTACACTTATTCAATACAGATTAGTGTTATGCTCCAATTTCAGTCTCCTTTGTGTGTAAATTTGCATGTTTGATTAGCAATTTTGTGAGTGCAATTGTTCTATCACTTGGGTTCAATTTACACACTCCATTCATGATCCTATTGATTTTTACTATCATAGGCCACTAGATGACCCTCCTATCATCAAACTCATCCAATGGAAAAGTTTGAGGCATTTGACTGTATCTTAAATGAATGCTCAAAGTTTGACAACTTTAGCACATATGTCATCACAAGTCTATGTTTGAGTTCACACATTGTTGCTCGACAATTCTTTGTCCAATTTAATATTTTTTTCTTATTCAATAAATCACTGGGTGGAGCTGAAATTTTAAACACCCTTCAACAAATATGTGACAATAGTTATCCAATCCAAGGAAAGTTCTTACCTCATGATTACTATGGGATTTTTCCAACCCTTAAGGGCCCCAAGCTTCATAGGATCCATGCAAGTGCATCCTTGTCCAATCCAATAGCCCAAAAATAGAATTTTGGTTTGTCCAAAGACACATTTGGACTTATTCAAGTACAATTGATTATGCCTTAATGCTTTAAATACTTTTTCCAATTGCTTCTTATGGTATTTCATGTTCGCATTAAATAGATAGCCAACAATTGAACCTGATGATGATGACCCACGTGAAATAAATATTCCTGAATCTAAGGGTACTCGAGTAGTGGATGGGTCAGGCGTATCAAATGACAAATTTTTGAAACTCGTTAAAGTAAAGAAAGTAAATATTGGTTCTCTAGAGAACCTGGAATTTTCTAATATCAGAGACTAATAGGATGATGATATTGTAGGAAAGATTATTGAATTAGTACATGAATTCCATGATCGGTTTCCCATAAAAATTTCAGAAATGAAGGGAATTGTTGGCGATTTGGGAGAAATGAAGATTCCCCTGAAGCCCGACGCCAAACCTATCAAACAATGACCATACAGTCTCAATCCAAGATACAAAGAAAAAGTCAATATAGCTTTAGATAGAATGCTAGATGTGAGAATTATAGAACATGTTGACAAATCTGAATGGATTAGTCCTATGGTAGTACAAGACAAGAAAATAGGTGAAGTTTGTATCTGTGTCGACCTGAGGAAGTTGAATAATGCTTGCTTGCATGATCCATTTTCGACCCCATTTATAGATGAAGTGTTGGAGAGCGTCGAAGGACAATAAGTATGTTCATTTACCGATGGATTCTCTAGTTACCATCAGATCAGGATTGCAAAGGAATATCGGTACAAAATGACCTTTGCGACAGAATGGGGATGCTTCCATTATATGGTAATGCCCTTTGGAGTCAACAATGATCCTGCTATTTTTTCTAAAATAGTCGTATCTTCTTTTAAATACTCCATCCATAAATTTATTGAATTCTACTTTGATGACTGGATGACATATGGGATAGTAAAAGATCACATTGAAAATCTAAAAAATTCTTGACCAGTGCCGACCGTTCCATATTTTCCTTAATTTAAAGAAGTGAAATTTTTGTGCCCCTTTTGGAATCTTGTTGGGTCATGTGGTTTGTTGATATGGAATACTGATGGTTCCTGCAAAGATTGCGATTATTGTTGACCTATCACTACCCTCGATAATAAAACAATTGAGAACTATCTTGGGACTTACATGTTATTATAGAAATTCCATCAGAGGATATGCAAAGGATACAACCCCTATGGAAAAATTGCTGAAGAAAGATGTCAAGTTCCAGCGGAATGTGTTGATGTAATTGTAACTTCGGAATGTATTCACTTGTATTTCTTATCTATTGTAACATGATGTTTAATCTGGGATGTACTTGTGTCATGTCATGCCCCGATGTTCCTATCGAGAGGATCTATAATGTAAACAAGTCATGTCAAGTCATTATGGGTAACCCTCCTATTGTCTAAGGGTTAAAGTCCCCGCAGTTCCAGGGCACTAGGGTTATTAGACTCTCCTAGTGAGGTCGGCCCTAGTAGGGTTTTAGTCATGTCAGGAATTAGTATAAATAGAGAGGTGACCTCTCTATTTATCACACATCTCATCCGCACTCAGTTGTAGCGCATAGCTGAGGAAGAGAAAGACATTGGAGCAAGAGGAAAGATCTTACTGCTATCGAGAGATTGTCTTACTGTTTTTGGGTTTCACTTTGGTGCTGATTCTATCTCTAAGGAAGTTGCGAGGTTTTCTCCACTTATGGTTTCCCTGAGGAAAAACATTGTGTTCATTGTCTCTTGTGTTTGATTGCTGTGCTTGTTGTTCTCTCAGTTTAAAGATCCTAATGTTATGCTAGCTTAATGTTAAAAATCTAACATGGTATCAGAGCTAACCTGAGAAGAAGACATTGTACAACTACGGGAACTAGGGATTCCTATTTTGTGGATCTCTCTCCACATATTTTCAGCAAAAGTAAGGTGGAATAACTCTCCTCCCTAGAGTGCATCTTTTTGTCGAAGCAGAATTCAATTATGAGGTTTTCTAGTTTTGGACCCGACACTACTGCCGAAAATTAGGGCTTTTCACCAAAGAGGAATTTTTCAGTGAGCCTAGGCCTGGATTGATCTCCTCCTCAAAATTGAAGTTAGGGATCAAATTCAAAGCATTTGGTTGGACAGAACTCCAGAAAAGTAAAACCCTAATCTTCTCCTGAAACAACACTGCAGGATTTCAGCTCCAAATTTAGATCCAACATCTTGACCTGGTAAGATATAAATCTTTTGTATTTCCATTTGAGGTTCTCAGTTAAGATGTCTCATCATACCAAGCTTGATGAAAAGCTTGAGGGAGCTGATAAATTTTGAGCTTGGAAGTATAGGATCTCCCTGGTCATGGAAGAAAATGAGTTAGACTCCTATATCCATGAGGAGGTTCCAGTTCCAGAGGGAGATAAGGCCAAGGCCTTACATAAGAAGAAGTTGGTTATGGGAAAGAGGATCATTGTAGATTCTATTAAGGATCACCTCATTCCACAAGTGTCCTCCCTCAAGAAACCTAAAGCCATGTTTGATGCCCTAACCAAATTGTTTGAAGGGAAGAACATCAATCGGAAGATGACTCTAAGGAACCTGTTGAAGAATGTCAAGATCCAGAATGAGGAGACCATCTAGTCATACTTCACAAGGGTCTCCCAGATCAAAGAAAAACTAGAAGCTATAGATGAAGAAGTGGAGAATGCACAAATTATGATGACAACATTGAATGGCCTCCCTAGTTCATGGGATTCTTTCATCCAAGGAATCTATGCTAGAAAGAAGTTGGTTCAGTTCAATAGATTGTGGGAATAATTCTCTCAAGAAGAATCATGGATAGCTGCTCGAGAAGAAAAGATGGGAAGTGAAGATCAAGCTCTCACAGTACACTCCAAGAAAGGAAGAAGGGAAAATCATCATCACCAAGGTAAGCATTCTCATTAGAAAAATAACTTTTTAAGAAGGGATCCATCCAGACTTAGATGTTATACATGAGATGAAATAGGACACTTTGCTAGAAACTATCCCAATAATAAGAATGGATCCAAGAAGAAGAGGAACTCCAAAAGAAGACATCATGCTCACACTGCCAAGGATGATGATCCTCCCAGGAAGAGAGTAAAACAAGAAAGTGAAGAGTCTTCAAGTGAAGATGAATATGTTCTTATCTACGCTCTCACGGGAATTGTCACTCATGGAAGCAAAGATTGGCTTATTGACAGTGGGGCTTCCAAGCACATGACATGTTTTAAGGAATCCTTTGAGAAACTATCTGAACACAATTCACCCCATAAGGTGAAGCTTGGGGATGACTACCAATATCCCATAAAAGGTAGTGGTGAATCCTCCTACTCTACAAAATCTATAAAAATGAAAGATATCTTGTTTGTACTAGGATTGAAAAAGAATATTCTATCCATATCAGCATTGGATGCAAAAGGTATGAGGGTTGCATTTGTAGATGGCCAAGTCATCATGTGGCCAAGAGGAAAGACTATTGATGATGCAATAGTGATTGGAGAACAAGAAGGAGGCTTATACAAGCTGAAGGGCCATCCAAAACAAGATATGGTACACAACACAGTAGAGACAAATGAACTTTGGCACAGAAGGCTTGCACATGTGCATTACAGAGCACTACCACTAGCAAGCAAAACTGTTGAAGGTCTTCCAGAAATTCAAGAAAAACATGAAGGGGTCTGCAAAGGATGTGCGAAAGGAAAGAACACAAAGAAGACATTTCCAAGTAGCGAAAGAAAAGCAAAAGGAATCTTGGAAATCTTCCACTTCGATGTATCCGGACCAATGTCATCAGGTTCACTAAGCGGGTATGTATACTATGTTTCTTTCATTGATGACTTTTCTAGGAAGATATGGATTTACTTCATGAAGAACAAAGATGAATTTTTCAGCAAGTTCAAGGAATTAAAAGCCTTGATCGAGAACCACATAGAAAAGAAGATCAAGACCTTTCGATTAGATAATGGTAGAGAATTCACATCAAATGAATTCAAAGACTTATGCAAAGAATCAGGGATTAAGAGGGAGTTTTCCACTCCTTACAATCTACAATAGAGTGGGGTTGCAGAAAGGAAGAACAAAACCATCATGGAAGCTACAAGAGCAATGCTTCATGATCAAGATATTTCTATGCATCTATGGGCAGAAGCAGCCATAACAACGCTGTATGTATAGAACCGTACTCCAAACAGAGTACTCAAGAACAAGAATCCTAAAGAAGTCTTCTCTGGCAAGAAACCATTAGTCAGCCATCTCAGAATATTCGGCTGTCCAGTGTACATACACATACCAAAAGAAAAAAGAACAAAACTAGATCCTTCAGGAAAGAAGGGTATATTTGTGGGATACTCTGAAAGCTCGAAGGCTTACAGAATATACTTCCCAGGATTCAAGAAGATTGACATCAGCAGGGATGTAACATTTGATGAAGACATAGCTTACAACAAATCCAAAAAGAGACTTGCTAAAGATACTGAAGAAGCAGAAGCACCCATAATTCATGATACAACCATGAATGAAGAAATTCAAGAAGAAGATCGAGAATTTGAAGAACCACAAAGACCTGTAGACCCACCCCAAGAGAAGAATCCTCATAAGAGGAAACCTGCTTGGGTATGAGAAATTATCCAAGGTGAGGAAAGATATGGGGCTCCAGAAGAGAATCACAGAGAAAGAAAGAGAACCAGATCCTGCTCCGGATATGTAGCTTTACTATGTGATGTTATCAATAAAGAACCTTCCAACTATGAAGAAGCAACATAACGAAAGAATGGAAGGATGCTATGATCGAAGAGTATCAATCGATCATGAAGAATGATGTTTGGGATGTTGTCCCAAGACCAGAAGGGAAGTCAGTTGTAACTTCCAAATGGATCTACAAGATCAAGCATGATGCAAACGGTAGCATTAAAAAATATAAGGAAAGATTTGTGGCTTGTGGCTTCTCACAGAAGGAAGGAATAGATTATGAATAAAACTTTGCTCCTGTGGCTAGATACACTTCCATCAGAACAGTACTTGCTTTGGCTACAACAATGAAATGGGAGATACACCAAATGGATGTCAAGACTACTTTCTTGAATGGTGTAGTGGAAGAGGAATTGTATGTAGAACAACCACTTGGTTTTGAGACACGTGACAGGGAGTCTCATGTGTGCAGATTGAAGAAATCCATGTACGGTTTGAAACAGGCACCCAGGACATGGGACGACAGAATTGACAACTTTCTATCCAGTTTGGGCTTAACCAAGAGTAAAGAATATTCCAAAATTTACTACAAGGTTGAAGATGGAAACCCAGCGATGCTTCTACTATATGTAGATGATCTGTTTGTAATAGGTATGGATGGGTTGATTGCTGATACGAAGAGAAATCTTGTTGCCGAGTTCAAAATGAAGGACTTGGGTATGATGCATTATTTTCTAGGTATGGAGGTATGGCAAAATGTGGATGGAATCTCCCTCGGACAAGGGAAGTAAGCAGTAGAGATCCTGAAGAGGTTTGGGATGATGGATTGCAAGGCTATGGCCACACCTATGGCATTGAACCTGAAGCTATTGAGTGATGCTTCATCAGAGATGGTTGATGCCACAATGTATCGTCAAATGATTGGGTCCTTGATGTACCTGACGAACATGAGACCAAACATTTGCTTTGTTGTGAACACCTTGAGCCAGTTCTTGATAGATCCGAGACATGTTCACTTGATTGTTGCAAAGCACATTCTGAGGTACCTGAGAGGTACAATTGATTATGGGCTCAAGTACGAGGCAAATCAGAAGATTAACCTGGAGGGTTATGTTGATTCAGGTTGGGCTGGCAGCGCCATCGATAGGAAAAGCACTTCAGGTTGTTGCTTTAGTATGGGATCAGGTGTGATCTCTTGGTTTAGTAGGAAGCAAACCTGTGTGGCACTGAGTACAGCTGAAGTAGAGTATGTCGCAGCTTGTTCAACTAGTTGTGAGGCAGTATGGCTGCAGAAGCTACTGTCTAATTTATTTGATCTCCAGATGGATGCTACTTGTATACATTGTGACAACCAGATTTGTGTAAAGTTGTCAAAGAATCCAGTGTTTCATGACAAATCGAAGCATATAGAGATCAAGTATCACTATATCAGGGATAAGGTGCAGAAGGTAGTAGTGAAGCTCCAATACAATGACGAAGGAACAAATAATTGATGTGTTGACAAAGCCATTAGCTAGGGTGAAGTTCAAGTACTTTAGGGAGAAGCTTGGTGTTCTCCAGATCGAGTTTTCCTCCAAGGGAAAGTGATGAGACCCATAGCCATTCTGACATGGTGAGAGGATTGGTTCCTTCCATGGTCAGATGTAAGGGCTGAGCCATTCTGTCATGGTGAGAGGATTGGTTCCTTCCATGTTAGATGTGAGTGCTGGCCATTCTGTCGAGTAGAATAGATGTAATGGCAATTGCCATTCTCCTAGAGAATTGAGGCACCTGGTTAGTTACCAGGTAGCTTAGTCTGGGACTGGGGGCCATTCTGATATGACTGTAGGATTGGTTCCTACAAGATCAGATGTGAGTGCACACCTTTTTGAACATGCATGTTGGATTGGTTCCTACAAGATCAGATGTGAGTGCATGCCTTTTTGAACATGCATGTTGGATTGGTTCCTTGCATGTGTCAGATGTAAGTGCAGAGCCCTTCTTCAATCATTGGTTGATCAGATATAAGTGCTGAGCCTTTCTTCGATCATTGGTTGATCAGATATAAGTGCTGTGCCTTTCTTCGATCATTGGTTGATCAGATGTAAGTGCAATTTCCTTTATTTGATCATGGTTGATCAGATGTAAGTGCAGAGCCTTTTGGCATGGAGGATTGGTTCCTTGCATGGCCAAGTGTAAGTTCTAGGCCATTCTAAGGTGATTATAGGATTGGTTCCTATATGATCATATGTGAGTGCTGGGTGTGCCTTTCTGACGAGTAGGTTAGATGTAAGTGTTGGACGGGCCATTCTGAATTAAGTGTCAGATATAAGCACTGAAGAAGACCTACATGGTGGCTAGGCCTACATCCAGCATGAAAAAGGGCTGGCTCTGTAGAACTTCCTGTGACGAGAAGAATCATGAGATAGCACCTGTGAAGATTCAATATTGATGATCTAGAAGAGATGATCCAGATCAAGGGATGATCTAGATCCAGAGATGATGCTCTAGAGATGATCCAGATCGAGTGATGATGATCCAGATCCAGTGATGATGATCCAGATCTAGCGATGATCTAGATTCAAAGATGAAGATGACTTGAAGATGAAGAAGACTTGAAGACGAAGATGAATTGAAGATACAGATGACAAGATGATCCATAGAAGAAGACCAGTGATGAAAATTGTGTTGAGAGAATACCTTCCTAGTTAAGAGGGAGTGTTGATGTAATTGTAACTTTGGAATGTATTCACTTGTATTTCTTATCTATTGGAACCCGATGTTTATTCCAGGATGTACTTGTGTCATGTCATGCCCCGATGTTCCTATCGGGAGGATCTATAATGTAAACAAGTCATGTCAAGTCATTATGGGTAACCCTCCTATTGTTTAAGGGTTAAAGTCCCCGCAGTTCCGGGGCACTAGGGTTATTAGACTCTCCTAGTGAGGTCGGCCCTAGTAGGGTTTTAGTCATGTCAAGAATTAGTATAAATAGAGAGGTGACCTCTCTATTTATCGCACATCTCATCCACACTTAGTTGTCATGCATAGCTGAGGAAGAGAAAGAGACTGGGGAAAGAGGAAAGAGCTTACTGCTGTCGGGAGATTGTCTTACTATTTTTGGGTTTCACTTTGGTGCTGATTCTATCTCTGAGGAAGTTGTGGGGTTTTCTCCATTCTTGGTTTCCTTGAGGAAAAACACTGTGTTCATTGTCTCTTGTGTTTAATTGTTGTGCTTGTTGTTCTCTCAGTTTAAAGATCCTAATGTTATGCTAGCTTAATGTTAAAATCTAACAGAATGAGCAATGCCAAGAGAGTTTGGATGTTATTCAAAATAAGATGGTTACCACACCCATATTGGTATTTCCAGTCTAGAAAAAAGAGTTTCATGTACATGTTGATGCATCATCTGTCTTTCCTGGTGTTGTACTGACACATCCATGATAGTGTTCTATTGATAACCTTAATGCATTTTCTAGTAGAAAACTGTTGACGACATAAAAGAATTATACTACTATTGAAAGAGAAGGAATTTCTATGGTATATGATCTCCAAAAGTTTTGACATTATATTCTAGGAGGGCACTTCAAAATGTATACATACAATTCTACATTGAAGTATTTGGTCAATAAGCCAGTGTTGGGGGGGAATATTTGTTGATGAATTATCCTTTTCAAGAATTTTAATTTCATATTATTGTCAAACTGGGTCGACTAAATTCATGATCGAACCATCTATTGAGGTTAGAAAGTGGAGAAGAACCCGTGAGTCTCGACGATAGTCTTCCTGGAGCACAACTGTTCGTAGTTAAAATTATTGATGATCAATACAAAGATATTGTACATCTTTTAACAACAAGATATGCTCCTGAAGGATTTACGACAATACAAAAGAAGAAATTAATGGTAAAAGATACAGATTTCTAGCTGATCGAAGGAAAACTATATAAGATGGGACTAGATGAAATCCTTTGTCACTATGTCTTGGAACATGAGTGACCAATCATGCTGCTGTCACAGGAGGTCACTATGCAGGAAAATAAATAGTGCACAAGCTATTACAAAAAGGATTGAGGTGGCCTACTATGTATGAAGACATTCGATATTATTGTCGTAGTTGCGATGTTTGTCAAAGAACTATAAAAATGTCGCAACGCGATGAGATTCCACTGGTACCACAAGTGAATTTGAAAGCATTTGATAAATGGGAGGTTGACTTTGTGTGTCCCATTAAGCCACCAGGATAACTAAAGAATGCACATTACCTAATCACTGCGACAGACTACTTGACTAGATGGGATGAAGCAACACCAGTAAAGGATTGTACTGCTGTGACTACTACACGATTTTTGTTTGGCCATGTAGTGACTTGATTTGGATGTCCGAATATTTTGGTAAGTGATCAAGGCACACATTTTGTGAATCGGTTGATTAACAAATTAACTGAGGAATTTCAGATCCAGCATCAGAAGACAACTCCATATCAGCCACAAGCGAATTGTGTTGTTGAAGCATTCAATAAGGTCTTGGAGAATGCATTGAAAAAATATGTAATTTTCAGAGGGATAATTGGGATTAGAAAATACCTGCGGTATTATGGGATTATTGCACAACTTGTAAAATGTTGACAGGACAACTCCATTTATATTGTTTTATGGACAAGAAGTTGTCATGCCCCTGGAATATATGGTACCTAGTCTCAGTATAGTTGTGATTACGAAGATGACATATGTTGGTGTTGTAGAAGAAATATTGTCACAATTGGTACAGTTGAAAGAAGATCGCTTTGTCATAGGATATTATAAGCATGTTGAGAAGGAGCAATAGAAAGCTTGGCATGACCATCACATTAAGTTTAAGCAGTTCTAGATTGGATATCTTGTCCTCTTATATGATGGTAAATTGTTGAAGAATCTTGGGAAGTTTCAGACACATTCGATAGGACCATGTGTTGTCATCCATATCACTGAAGGAGGTGCAATTCAATTGCAGAAGTTAGATGGTACCCCCTTCAAGGGATTGGTAAATGGAATTTGGTTAAAGCCTTATCAGGATAGTCACACTTCGCTCAACTGAAAGAAAAAGGGAAGGAAAAAAGTCTAATATATATATATATATATATATATATAAAAGAGAAAAGTCACTTGTTTAGTACTATGTCGCATGTTTAATATTGTGTCGCAAGTGTATTATTCTATCACAAATTTATGAGTGTTTCAACAAGTATATAATTTTTTCGTAGATTATAGGTCTGTAGCACAAGAGAATTTATGTAGCAAGAAGAGTGTTACCGCATGATGGATTTTTGTCTCAAGTGATAGTTGGGTGGAAGTTAATTTAAGGTAACAGGATATTTTGACGGCATGATTCTTGGTCAGATCTGCCATTGATGCACAATAACTACCATTGATCTCACAAATGAAGTAATGGTTTGATTGGAGGTTTCATTGAAATGATTAGAAATATTTTTCCATGTGATAGAATTTGTCGTCACCTTCTCCATTTATTACAGGGCCGTGTGAGTAAACAACTTCTGACATGCCTCAAACTAATTCATCTTCATGCTGAAGGTTGGCCATTCCATTTCATTCAATTGACTGACTTCTTGCACTAAGCCATCTTTCTGCAACCATTTGAGAAAAAGTTACTTTCTTAGAGCATGTTTTTTTCTGTTTCAAGCACCATCACTATCCCAGAATCAGGAATGGAGCCTCCATCACCTGCACCTATTATGGAGGAAAGTACAAAAATTGTCTCACAACCACAATCGATCATAGAAGTTTTTTTACATCTGTAGAAGCCCAGACCATCAATAAGAGAATGCTATGTCCATGGAACTAATCACAAACAAATAATGACATAACCACATCATACCGATGCAACAAGATTTTGTTCAGCATCGTTGTTTCCTAGGTATGTTTTGTCGAGGTCAAGAGAAGAACAAAAATTCACTCTAAGTAAGAATACCAAATATCAATTGGTAAGTCCAGTCATTCCAATTGGAGTTCATGTAACAACATACATTATTCGAAACTTGAAAAAGATGGGGTTCATAGACCATGACATGCAGAAGTTCCCCGAACTTGCTATGTCACGATATATGACTATTGTATTAGAAATTGAAGATGGATCACTTTATTTGATCCCAATGGAGTGGGATAGAGGACTACACAAATATTGATTATTTTCGCTGATGCATATGCCACATTTTGGTCGCATAGTAGAAGTGAACACTTGCGTGAAGACGCTTCTGGTTTGTTTTCATGGAGGATGTCTATGGCTAGACCGAAAAATACCAGTAGGCATCGAATTAATAGAATCCATTACAGGAATTCCCCTTACAGGGGTCGACTCAACACCATTATTCCTTGGGAAGAACCAGGATACATCCCTTAGAAATAGAATGAAGGAAAAATACAATGTATCCAGAGATAAGAGAGATTTTTCCATCACCTCTACCAATGACATTGTTGTTCGTTTCAACGCCAAATTTTTATCTATCAAAATGTTAAGGAAAATGCGACCAAACCAGTGCACCACCAGAAAAATTGTTGTGGAAGAGCAGTGTGCAGCGAGAATCCAAATGAACTGGTCGGCGTATTTGTTGAACACATTTTTAGAAGATGTCGCAGATGCACAAGAAAAGGGTTTCTTTAATTATTTGTGGCTTTTGATTTTAACTTCATTTGTCACATGGGCAGAGCCGCTAGACTACCAAGGGGTAGATGTAGTTGTACCATGCCGAGGAGAACGATACCAGAATATTTGGTACGTCAAGGACAATCCACATGGAAAAGGGATAACAACATTTAATTTATTTGCAAGGTGAGGCACTAAGATATTATATCCGAAAATAGGAAATAATTATAGAGGAGACCATCATACGGTTTCATAATATGATAATATTTTCAGTCCGAGCTTATCACATATTACTATAGCTGTGGAAAGACCCACAGAAGCAATGGATGGCTACACAGTTTCAGTTATCTGGTGAAGAGATAGAAACAATTGTTTAGGACTAGCCTGAAGATTGGAGACAACCTGTCGCAGACGACCAAATCTTTGTAGAAATTGACCCACGACAGGATGGCACATCAAAAAATTAGAATGGGAATCATTAAGGAGATATGTAAGGAGACGAGAGTCCAAGAATTTCTCCTTATGATAGAAAAGCAAAGTCTACTGAAACCCTGGAAGATCCAAAGCTGGGGGAGAAGATAAAAGTAAGATCTATAAAATCTAAAGAGAGTCATAAAAAGTGTAAGGCCGACAAAACATCTAGAATTGTCAATCTTACAAATGCCAACTATAATATTATATCAGATCAAATGGAAGAAGTGTAAAATGAAAGCTGCTAAAATATCGATGAAATATATACTGAACTGGTTAATAACATTACAGATTTGTTGCATACTCTTTCTGTCACAGTAAAGGAATTCAGGGGAACGATCGACTCGGAACCATATCCATTCATGTCACAAGAAGATGCTGACCCATCTAAGGGGAAACATCTCGACGTACCTGCGATGCCATAAAACAAATAAAGTCTAGTAATTTCCAAGGAGGTCAATTTAGGTACGCTATAACTGTTAGTTGGAATATTTCACCTCGTGCGGATAGCAAGGTGTTCCACTGGTCTGAATGGTTCAGATCCAGAACAAATAGATCACAGAGGATGATAACTCTCCTTAGATGCTGTAGATATCTGGAATACAAGGCTTTGATAGTCTACCTGTGTACCTGCAATCAAGCTCAACACGAAACGAATCAAAGCAACCAGAATACGATCTACTAATATATGCTAGTGACTAAGGAATCTAGCAATATATATATGAAATCAAACATCAACAATATATATGGGACAAAAAATCAACTTGCATTGGAAATATGAAGAAGTTTACAACCACGCCTTAGTGTTGACATGCATCTCCATGAAACCAGCTCTTCATCCCCAAAATCTCTGACTCTAGCTCTCTGTTCTCTCTCTAAATGATCTTGGGCCAAGAATCAATCCAACATCATAACAATACCTTCAATGTTCTCCTCTCAACCATGGCTATGAGATCATATTTATAGGGCTTTAATGGATAGAGATGGTTGAGAAATTAGTGGGTGAGGTGGCCTCTAAGATCCTAGGATGAGGGATCTCGAGCTCAACCAACCCACAACAGTAGGGATAAGGCAGTACATGAGGCTTATCATCTAGAAGCCTCAAGAAACTTCTATTTTTCCCTTTTTACCCAGGGTACCACGTTTCTCCTTCTATGGCAAAGTGGTTCTGGTAATAACCGCCTATGGGCCAAGGGCAATAGGTGGTGGCACCGCTTGTGGACAACCTATGAAAGGTGGTGCGAGCAGGGGTACCGCTCTTAGAGAAAGGGGCATGTGCGGTGTTGGGAATTTGTATGACAGATTGATGAAAAAACCTTTTAGTTTCCATTCCAGAAGCTGGGATTCAAGGCAAGTAGGTATGTCAAATGTCTTATCACATGATGGTGACAGGATTTTAGTATAACGAGATGCCCCCCAAAGCATGAGTCTTAGAGTGATAAGATAAACAAGATCTTTGAGAACAAGTCATCGCTAGGAGATGAAAATGTCGGTTCGATCGGAGTATGCAGTCAAGTAGGCATCTATAGTACATCAGTATGTTGACTCATAGACACAAGTAACCAAAATCATAGCTGCACACCAATACAAGGCAGATCCATGAGTGGAATAAACAAGCATGGCTACTAGAATACAAAGTAGATCCATGTGATAGAGGACTCAAACTTGGTCATATCTACCAGACATACAACATAGATCTATGTCATATAGATGCAAATTTGAGCATAGCCATGACCATACAAATGTGGATCCATGCTAGATATACAAAACTCCATCGCAACCTGGGGAAAAAGCAATGAGCGCTTTTAAACAAATGCCTAGGGTCTTCCTCTCGTCTTCCACAAAGTATGATTCTATCCAGGTGATTACAATGATATGAAGGCAAACATGGTAGAAACCACTTGATTACTAGCCAATGATGTCAATGATTCCCATTAATGTCAATGATTCCCAAGGTACTCTAGTACAATCTACTTAGTGCGAATAGATGTCCTGATGTCGAACACCCAGTCGACTCTATTGATCAAAGGTCAATGATGTGAACCTATGTCGAGAGCGAGAGAATCTGTCATTAAGGCATACAGATCTCAAGGTACTAAATATTGTTTCTAAGAATTTTTCCCGGATGATGAGCTGATGTCGATGGGAATAGTCTCGTCAAAGGAGGGCCATGATGAGTCCCACATCGATGACACGAAACTCAGAACATAGCTCTAGAATGATGTGAATGTAGTAACCATATGACTGAGTCAAAGATACTGACACAAAGATTGTGTAGACTGCAGAGGTAAAAATTCTTCAGATCTCCTTTGAACATCGGGCGGCATGACAAAATGACTTAGCAGCATGACTAGACAGGACAGATACACAATGTGACAGTGGACAATGCATTCTTTTGAAAGACTCAAGGGATTGACATGAATCATGAAAGTTGATCGTCATGGAGATCAACTGAATACCCAATTGACTGACATGATTGTGTAGACAAGTGCCATGTTCAAAGGTAACGACAAACAACTACCATCATTTGCAAAATGATTCCCTTCACATTTTGCCCATCATGATCGATGAGTGCCTCTTTTCAGTTTTACGAGTTCAAAGAGGGTAATGAACACTTGATATAGCTTGTCAGAAGACAAGTATAGTCTCATATGTTTTACGAACCTGAGAGAGGAGGGGTTTGTTCCCAAAACAAGTCTCTCAATGTTTAATTTAACGAGTCCACTGAAAGAAAACTCGGTATCGTTCATGTTTAGAGAGTCTGAACGAATATGGAAGAAGACTCCATGGGGGTCCTTTTTCGTATGATTTAGTCTCTAAGGCCCGAAAAAGTGTAAAATCATACCTTAGAGAACTCTTCCAGTCATGATTGGCTGGAGTGTTCCTTTCTCGTAAATAGTCCTATCCGAACTGAGAAAGAGATAACCTACCGTCAGACGGACGACTCTTCAAATACTTTAATGAGCGTGAAGAAGACAATATCGCTCAACAATCTTTTTGTATTTAGGGAACTTGAAAAAGGTTTAAAGAGAACTCCATTAACATTTTTCATGTTTCAATCCAGAGCACGAAAAAGTAATAAACTAAAATCAAACCACTTTTCATGTTTTAACCAGAGCATGAAAAATGAAAAGTAAGCTCAACACCATCTTACTATTTTTAACGAGCTCGAAGACCGGTTGAAAGAATGCTCAAAGATTGGTTTCATTTTTACGCAAGCTCGAAACCAATGGGTAAACTATGCTTGAAAAATCCCATTAACTATGAAAGGTAGAGGTTGGAATCTTGTCCCCAACATGATTTCTAGTGAATCCTACCCCTAGCATGGTTGCTAGCGGCTCGACATGCCCCCAAGATTCATTTCATCTGATGATTCTTCTTCCATACCCAACCTAAAAACCTTGTTACTAATGTGAAAATGTTCACCAGGGGGGTAGAAAGAACGAGAATCAGGCAGGCGAAGGTTCAAGTTCTAACACTAAAGGGAAGACTCAACTCAAGGGAAGGGGATCTATTTCATTTTTACACAAGCTTGAAACAAAAGGTAACTATGCTTGGAGCATTATTTCATTTTTATGCAAGCTTGAAACCAAAAGGTAAACTATGCTTAAGGAAACCTACTTCATTTTCTATCGAGCTTGAAATAGAATGGGAACTTTGCTCAGGAATGGTTTCATTTTTATGCAAGCTTGAAACCAAAAGGTAAACTATGCTAGAGGAGATCCATTTCATTTTTTAACGAGCTTGACATAGAATGGGAACTTTGCTCAGGAAAAAACTGACATGATGGGCAGGTGCTATTTCATTTTTTAACGAGCTTGACATAGAATGGGAACTTTGCTTAGAGAAAAACTGACATGATGGTCAGAAACTAACATGATGGTCAGGTGCTATTTCATTTTTTAACGAGCTTGACATAGAATGGGAACTTTGCTCAGAGAAAAACTGACATGATGGTCAGAACTTGACTTGATGGTCAGGTGCTATTTCATTTTTTAATGAGCTTGACATAGAATGGGAACTTTGCTTAGAGAAAAAATAACATGATGGTTAGGTGCTATTTCATTTTTTAACGAGCTTGACATAGAATGGGAACTTTGCTCAGAACATGATTTCATTTTTATGCAAGATTGAAACCAAAAGCGTAAACTATGCTTAAGGAGTGGTTTTATTTTTTAACGAGCTTGAAACCAAAAGTAAACTATGCTCGCAAACCTGCTCCTACCAAACATGATATCCAGAGTTTGGCAGGTTGCCCCCATTTCATAAAAGTAGCTTCTTAGCTCCATTATGATGTCCATAGACTAGAGCCATGCCCCCCATTTTACCTATGATGGGAAGAAGCTAACTAGAAGAAGGGGAAGGAACCACAAGAACATGCGACACATTTAGGGAAGTCTGATTACTAGGAGTAATGCAATGGTCAGGTGTAACAAAGGAAAAATGATCAATGGTCACAATCTTCCCATCATGGGGAAAATGCATAACTCTAAAGAGTGTGGACACAACAACCTTCATGGCGTAAACATAATCACGTCCAAGGAGAAGATTGAAATCTAAAGGACCTTGGACCACCATAACATCAATATAGACAGTTTTCCCTCCTAATGTAATAGGAAAATAAGGAAGGATCCCTAAAGGTGCAGTAGGGCTACGATTAAAAGCCAATATCTGATCGGTGGTTGGTACAAGATGAGGAGAACCTAAAGCTTGCAAAGCAGTTGAGGATAGAATGCTAACAGAAGCCTCTTCGTCAACAATAGTGCAAAGTATCCTCCTAGCAGTAACATTCGCAACTATCTGGAAAGGAACACTTGAATGAATACGAGACTCTGTTAGGTTACTCCAGTTAAAGGAAATAACCTCACTACTCGGAGAGGGTTCTGTCGAAACAAACAAAATTTCCTCTTGTCGAGAACAATCAAAACGAAGCATAACAACTTCGGCAGGTTTTGGTTCATTCTCTACTGGAAGAGAAGAATAAGATGGATATTTGGTCAAAGAGAATACTTCAGCCTTAACACTCTCTGATGAAAGAGCGGGATCGGGTGGAAATGACATCAACTCAACCACTTTAACTTCACTCTCCAAAGGAAGAGTGGGATCAACCACAGATAAATCCGAATCGACCACTTGGTCAACCAGTGGGGGATCAAGGGATAACTTACTATCACTTGTTGGAATCACCTGTTGATGATCAGTAATATTTTCCAACCAACGCGAAGCTTCATCCATGCTTGGACAAAGAAAGGTACGATGCATAGCCTTGCATATCAAACAAGGATACACGAATTTACCCTTACGAAATTTTACCAATGGGTCACTGGTTGAGGGAGTATCATCAACATGATGATCAGAGGTTGATGACATAGATATTTTGGATCTTTTAGAACACTCTTCTTGTACACGGGAGAGACCGGGACACTCCTTAAGAAGGTGGTCCCCCTTGCAAAGCTTACAAGGGAACTTGGGTTTTTTGAGTGTTCTCTTAGAATGAGCACCATCAAGAGTAGATGGTTGCTGCTTTTTCTCTTTCTTATCCTTCTTCTTCTTACTCTTCCATTTCTTCTTCTTCTTATCCACATGACTACTAACCATAGAGCTTTGGTCAAGCCAAGAAGAAGAAAGAGATGAAGCCACAACTGGCAAAGAAGGAGCAAGATTAGGTTGAGGTCGATCCTCTCCCGGAGGAGAGGTGACATTTGAGACATTAGGTGTAACAGGAATTACTGGATTAAAAATCCAGACCGGTAATCCTATAGTTAATCCAGGAAGATTTAGAGTGGCAATAAAGGGAGGACCAATACCTTCACTTGGAGGGAATACAAAAGGTACACCTTGGAAAGGGATCTTTTGATTGGTAGTCCCAGATGAGGATGCCATCTCTAAACTCTCTAATAACTCCCTAACTACCACACACAAGAAAGTACTACTCAAAATAAAAGCAACAAGAAAACATGTGAAAGGAGTGGATAAGAGTTAGGAACCTCATAGGACAGGCCAAAAGGATAACTCAGATGGTTTGAGGATTCCTAAAAGGGCCTTCTTATATACAATCGAGTACATGAAGTACCTTTCTATATATCTCAAGGGTACGTGAAAGGCCATTCAATATACCGACGGTACGTGGAAGAACCATGCGAGTCCCGGGATGTAATGCTGACAAATAATGACAACTCCTATGCTTAACGACGCCTGAACACGTCTCTAACTTACCACTCAAATTGCTAAAAGTTTTAACCTATTACTACCGTTAATTTTATCTTGTGCGTTTAGGAGGAACCATGGAGTGAAAACTTGGATTTAAAGAAGATGCACACGGATCTATATGATGATGCAAGTTTTCCTATTCAATGAAATTCTACCTAAGAGAGGGAGAGAGATTTTCTTTTCTTCCAAAAAATGCACACCCAAATGCAAATGCAATTCTACCTTTCCAAACGAAAAGTAAAATATCAATGCACCCCAAACATAAATCAAAATGTTTCCTATCTTTTCATGTTTGAAAAAGATGCATAAAAAATCAATGGAAAGATGATTTCACTAACGTTTCCAAACAAATCTAACTCTAATGCACTCAAAGCTGAAAATAGATGTTTCTTCTTAATGAAAGTAAGATCTATAATTTCAAACAATCATGCCCAAAAACAAGAAGAAAATCGTTCAACAAACTTGCGAATAAAGCAAAAGAGAGAGAAATCTATAACTTCTCTTTGAAACAGGCAAGGAAACGAAGAACCAATCTTTCCTACCAAGCACTGAAAAAATCAGCATGCAAAAGGAAACAAGAATCACCCAAAGCAAAGAAAGACTCAAAACAACATGGATCACTCATGCATTCCAAGTCCAAAACAAACCAAAGCCTACACATGAAAATGAAATGTATATTTCTAATTCCAATGAATAATATCTACAGAAAAGAGCAAAATGTTTCAAGGAAAGAAAAGGATGTAAACTCCAATGCAAGAAACACAAAATATCTTTGAATGTAGAAAGAATATAACAATCAAAGCGACTGCAGAATACACAATTTTTTTTTAAAGTACACTTCATTTTCATCAAAAAGTAAGCTAAAAACACAAAAAAATCAAAATACAGAGTCTGGAACAGGGCCTACCTAGCATCTCGCAGATGAAGCTGCTGACAAGCGATTTTGAGGTAGCACCGCTGCTTGCTCACTGGATTCAGGCGGTGGCACCACGTATGGCTGACTAGACTCAGGCGGTGGCACTGCTCCTTGCCAATAGAACATGTGCAGTTCCCTGTAGATGACCAAAACACAAGAAGAATGAAGGATCCAGTCAAAAAAGGATATATCAAGGCAAATACTGCTGAATTGAGTATGGAAATAGAGCATAAAAGACCGAAATGACTCAGATCCGAATAGATCTGGAAATTTCAAACCCAAATAATGCAAGTCAGAAAGTAGATCTAACTGAAAAGAGTTGAATAAAATGGAGCCTGGATTCGGAAAAGAGTTGCAGATTGAGGAATATTAGAACAAATGATACACTATTTCCCCAGCGGAGTCACCAGATTTGTTAGTTGGAATATTTCACCTCCTACGGATAGCAAGGTGTTCCACTGGTTTGAATGGTTCAGATCCTGAACAAATAGAACACAGAGGCTGATAACTCTCCCTAGACTTTGTAGATATTTGGAATATAAGGCTTTGATAGTCCACCTGTGTACATGCAATCAAGATTAACATGAAACGAATCAAAGCAACCAGAATATGATCTACTAATCTATGCTAGTGACTAAGGAATATAGCAATATATATCTAAAATCAAACATCAACAATATATATGGGACAAAAAATCAACTTGCATTGGAAATATGAAGAATTTTACAACCAAGCCTTAGTGTTGACATGCATCTCCATGAAACCAACTCTTCATCCCCAAAATATCCGACTCTATCTCTCTATGCTCTCTCCAAATGATCTTGGGCCAAGAATCAATCCAACAGCATAACAATACCTTCAATGTTCTCCTCTCAACCATGGCTCTGAGATCATATTTATAGGGCTTTAATGGATAGAGATGGTTGATAAATTAGTGGGTGAGGTGCCCTCTAAGATCCTAGGATGAGGTATCTTGAGCTCAACCAACCCACAACAGTATGGCTAAGGTAGTACACGAGGCTTATCATGTAGAAGCCTCGAGAAAATTCTCTTTTTCCCTTTTTACCCAGGGTACCGCATTTCTCCTTCTATGACAGAGCGGTTCTGGTAACAACCACCTATGGACCAAGGGTAATGGGCAGTGGCACCACTTGTGGACAACCTATGAAAGGCAGTGCGAGCAAGGGTACCGCTCCTAGAGAAAGGGGCATGTGCGGTGCTGGGAATTTGTATGACAGATTGATGAAAAAACCTTTTAGTTTCCACTCCAGAAGCTGGGATTCAGGGCAAGTAGGTATGTAAAATGTCTTTTCACATGATGGTGACAGGATTTTGGTATAACAATAACTAAATTGCATGATCAAGGATATTGGTCATGTAAATTTTGATTTTTATCTAGTGTCAATGTATCTACTACATACTATTCAGCAAACTGCAGTAGAATAAATTAAGACAAGAGAGTGTGCAGTGTTTGATAAAATCAAACAATATGAAAATATCATTGCACCACTAAATAACAAAGTCAAGGAAATAGAGTTGAAAGAAAAAACTCGGAAGGATGACCGAAAATGACTAGAGCGGAATGTTGCAATGACTTGCAATGACTTCACTAAAGTGGGAATTACAAATGAGATATTCCCAAAAGATAAAATATTTTGAATTGGAGAAGTAGGTGGAGACCTCCACAAAAGAATCACATATTTGGAAGAAAATATAGCTCCCAGCACACCCCCTAAGGTACTCGAGGCTCGACAAAATGTAGTATAGGAAACTACGCAGAAAATTCAAGAGGAAAAGGCACTTTGTGCCAAGGAAGATGAATAAATTTCTCAATCAGGGGAAGCCTTGATAGATGATGCATATTTGGAGAAAGAAATAGAACAAATTCATACTGCATAAGTAGATCTTAAAAAACTAAAGGTTGAATTGAATAAATGACCTCCTGTAGAAAAAATGGCCAAGGCTGCAAATTTGAAAAGCTTACAACAACAAGTAGCTAAACTGCGGACATAACATCAACAACGAACAGATCGCATCGTAGAGCTACAAATGGAAGCCAAAAAATCTATAGGAACAATCCACCAAATTCTTGAAAACGTGCAACAAACACTTGGTGAGATAGAAGTAGCAACTTCAGAATATATATGTTCTAAACTTGTGGAAAAATTGCAAAAAGTCCAGGAAGAGGTGCAACAAGAAGCAAAAGTGGTAATGAATATATGTAAATATTTTCAGAGCAAGCTCGCATCGACAAATATTTCAGACTAAAGTTGCTCGGAACGAGCTACAGGTGAGTGTTGGGGGCTTGTTGGCCCTAGGAAAAGATAAACATAATATTTTTTCAGAAAGATAAAGATTCTGGTCACAAAACAAGCAAAGGCCACGACGGAAGAAACTGTGACAAAAGAGGATAAGAGCAAGTCGAAACGAGGAGTTCGATAGAGTTTTGGGTAAAAGGTAGTTAGAATAATATTCTATTTTGGGAATAAAGACTGATTGTAAACTGGGCCGATAATGCCTATAATTAGATGTAACATGATGTTTTGGGTGGGTAGAAAAACCTGTTGATTGATAGTTGATAATCACTTGATGGTTAAATTAATAAATGTAAAATATTATATAATCGATCCAAGCTGTGTACAGATCAGAACTATCATATGAGAAGATAAGAACACATAAGAAAGAGATAAAAAGAGAGATAGACCAAAAACCTCATATCTTGACACGAGTAAGGAATTCATTGATTGTAAAGAATATCTAAAGAAGAGTATGTAGGTTGTGTGCGCAGACCAAAGGCGTTCAAATATTACTCATGCAAGATGAAGAGCACCTTTGTGGTTTTTCTCGGATGGGTTTCCATGTTAAATATGTGTGTTCATGCATGTGTCTTTGTGTCTATTATGAATTAATGTCTATCATGAATGAACTTGTTAAGTGTGTCGAGCATATAATGATATGACAATATGGAATGTTGATTAATTTGTGCTAGAATATATATATTTTACATACTATTTATGTGTGTCTACAGATTAATATGCTGTGTTCTTTAGTATATGTATGATTCCATTCCCTGGTTTATGTCACATGATTTGATGATTCTCTAAGAGAAATCCCCTTCCATAACTGCAGAAACTTGGTTGTGGTAGTTCCCAATAAGATATCTCAGGTGAGACTTGATCTGCATCGTAGGTGTTGCTGATAGAGTTACACTCTGTCAGGATAATATCTTGGGATTTGTTGACGAACATGGAAGTGCTAACTTGGTTTTATCAAAATCACACCAACAAAGTTTAACTTGTCCAAGAAATCAAGCTCGAGACCTTCTTCATTTTTAAGCAAGATCAAAGAAGAGAGAGAAGAATGCCTGATAAAACTTTAATCCATGGATTTTAAGAGCCCAAATAAGTGGATTTTCGATGGTGTTTTCACAATTTGAGAGTATGAAAATTCCAAAGAAGACTCTAGGGAGAAATTTTTTCATAATTTAGTCTCCAAAGTCTGAAAAAGTATAAAAAAATCCAGAAGAGAACTCTCTTAGCTTAGGAGAACTAAGGTATTCATTTTTGTAGTTAGCTGATGAGGCCCCAAAAAGGGTTAAACTATCACCATACCGATGCTCCTTCAAGAAAAAGCATAACGCTTTAGTTTAACAAGTGTGAAGAAAATAAAAATCACTCGTGTTGTTCCATTTATTTGTGAGTATGGGGCAACAAACAATAAACTCGGTGCTTTTGTTTGAAATTTTAACGAGCATGACAATAGCACAAATACCACTCGAAATATTTTTCATGGTTTAAACCGGAGCACAAAAAATAAAAAGTCAGCTAAAAAATGTTCCTTTTCGTAAGTTTAGTCTCCCTGGCCCAAAAAAGAGATAAATCTATACCTGGGAATACTCTTATAGTCACAATGAATTAGAGTATTCCTTCTTTGTAAGTTATCCACATGGTCCGGAAAAGGGTTAAACTTATACTTATGTGGATGTTTCTTCAAGTCCTTTAATGAGTTTGAAGGAAGCAAACTCAAAAGTATTTTTATATTTAAGGAGTTTAAGAAGAGCTTAAAGATAACTCCATATACCTTTCTCGTATAGTTTTAACGAGCCCAAAAAAGTCAAGTTGTGGCCTCCTTACTATTTTTAATGAGCTCAAAGGAAAGCTAGAAGAATGCTCTTCATGCGAGGAGATGAGTGTCCGGGGCATGTGAAACTAGTTCTAAGAATAAGGAACAAACCTAAGCATAGTGCAAGGAACATGAGTAAGATAGGGACACTCTGGGAGTGTCTCTTTCAGATAAAGCATGTCAAGATGCAACAACAAAATGATACAAGGCTAAGTGATGATGAGGGTAGAGATGAGTGATTATATAATGATAAAAATACGTGGAAGTCGGAATCAAGATCATAAGCATGAGCAGGGTATATACAAATGTGGTTACAACTTGAACAAAAGAGCGAGACTAGTAAGTAGTCGTGAATCCAACTAAGAATCACATCTCCAAGAAAAAAAAGTACCAAGATCATATTTAGAAGAAGAGATCTGATATAGGTCACTTCGGTAGAAACATTTGCAACTCTTTTATCTTTAACAAAAGGCATAGTCAAGGTAGATATTACCAAGGAAGACTCTATAGTGCCAAGGCCTAAGGATTTACAAAAAATAAGATCAAACTCAAGAGGAAAGCTAAAGTTGACGGATGTGATGGAGTCTGAAGGAATAAACTCAATGTCATAGGAGTAAAAAAATCTACAAGAACATTCAAACTCATTAGGATCACTGACTTGCTGCTCGATGCAAGAGTCCAAAGACTCAATAGTGCAAACATATAAGGATTGATCATTAGAAATATTAGACTCAAAAAACAAGTCAGGGATGAATCTAGATACAGCCAAGTCAACATCAAAAAGAAGGTCAAATTGTATCATCGACTCTAGAAAGATTTCATATGAAGGAAGTATACCATCCTAGATGGAACACATATCTGAACATTCAGTTGGATCAATAGGGTGGAGAGCAGTCTCCAAAGTCCCCATTGGATAGATCACCTGGTCAACTGTTGGGAACGAGTCCTAAGAAGGTAAGAATGAATACAAAGGCTCCTTCTTAGTATCAATTGGACATGAGGGATATGAGGTGACACAATTCACCTATGGTGGGGTTGTGTCTACTGAAACACTGGGAATTTACAAATGATAGACTTGGTCTAAATTAGTGTAATGAGAGGGATCAACAAATGCGAGCTGATCAATCGGGGCAATGCTTTCATTGTGAGGAAAATACATCACACGAAAGAGTTTAGACACCACAATGTTCATATCATATGCATAATCATGTCCAAGGAGCATATTGAAGTCCAAGGGGTCCTTTATAATCATAATATCAACCAAGGAAATCTTCCAACCTAAAGTAACAGGTTTTTGAGAAAGAAGGTTCAAAGTTTGACTAGGTATTCTATCAAATGCCAGGGATTAATTAACAATTGACATGAGGCTAGGAAATCCCATACCTATCCAAGCATGCATAGATAAAATAATAATAGAGGCTTCCTCATCTACAATACAACAAGCAACCGTGTAGTGTTCAACTTGGACCTTTATTTGAAAAGGTGCAACAGAAGGAAGTCATGGCTTAGCTAGACTATCCCAATCAAAGGAAAAAATTTGAGGGATTGATGGGGGTTCATTCAAAGTGAAGTCAATGCTCCCTTTTCTAGAAATTTATGAACTAGCAGTAAAGAAAACATGACTAGAAGATAACTCACTCTCCAAAGGAAGGGTGGGATTGATCAAATATTGCATTTATTCAACCACTTGATGCGAGTCACTTTCCAAAGGAAGAGTGGCATTGACCAAAGATTGCACTAGTTCAACCACTTGATGTGGGTCTCTCTCCAAAGGATGAGTGGGGTTGAATAAGTTGTTAGGAAACCACAGGTGATTCAAGAGCAAAATACCCTTGAGACTTGGACCACACTCTTTGTACTCCTACAATAGCAGGGCACATGTGAGTAAGGTTATCTCCCTTACAAGGATTACAAGGGAACGTAGGATTGCATCCTATATGTTTAGGTTTCTCAAAATTGTCAACATGACTTGCATTGGCTGATTGTTTCCCCTCAAGATGACCTCTATAGGTTGGGTAGTTTCCGCTAGCATGAATAACAGAGGCTGGGTGGATGGGTCAACATGACTTGCAGAGGTGTTGTTGCTACAACATTTCCCAAAAATATTTTTTATACTTTTTGACCCCCCTTTGAAAATCTTAATCTGCCTTTGTTTTACTTGACCTTTGATTTTTTCTTATCCATCATGAACTTGCAAAATTTTTTGATTTTGACTAAGGGAGAAAGTTTATTTTTTGATCCGCAGCAGCGGACAGGTTTTCCATTGCGAGCCACAACAACGGGCTCATCTTCGCTGTCCAGCCACTACGACGAGCCATTCATTGTTTGTTAGCCGCTATAGCGGAATTTTTTCTATGATTGGGCCGCTACGGCGGTTGCTGTTTTGACCTATGAGCAGATGTCTACATGTTTCTGCTGTGTCGAAAAGCTCCTCATTTTGTGTCTGCTATTGTGGCAGGTTTCTGTTTTTTTTCTAATTTATTTCCTGTGAGTCGCTACGACGGGTATTCTCATCGGTCGTGAGCCGCTACGGTGGGTATTCTCATTGGTCGTGAGCCGCTACGACGGGTATTCTCATCAGTCGTGAGCCACTATGATGGGCTCGTTTCTATCTCACAAATCGTCGTCGGTATGTTCCTACTACGGCAGAAGGTTGTTCATGTCTTGTCCGCTACGACGATGGAGTTCAAAGAGCATTTCATTTGGAAAGCCGTGAGCCGTTGTGGTGGGGTTCTCTTTAGGATTGATCCACTATGGTGGATTGACCTACGTTTTTTTTGCAGAGGTATCAGCCGCTGCACCATCATGGAGGTATGTTGGTTTTCTAGCCACTATTTTGGATGATTGATCATGATGACTTATGTGTTTGGCCCATGGTAGTTGGTTCCAACAGGGGTTCTTTTGGGCTCGCACGTGTAGAGGTTTTAGGGTTTGTTACCACATGAGAAGATTTTTATTTTCCCATTTCACTTGTTTCTTTCACCCTATGGTTTTATGGAGTAGGTGAGGTATGAGAGAGTTTCTCGTTTGATCCATTTCCGTAGTTTTCTGGTGGATGTCATGTGGCCTGCACTCATCAACTGTGTGGAGCCATATTTGATAGATAGGTAGGTGTCATCACTTTTTCCCAGTGAGTGGTTCAGTGAAGTTGTATCTGTCATTGTCGGTGGCTAGGTTTGGTTAGGTTATAAAGGTTTTCATTTCCCGTCCTTTGTTAAGTCAGATTGCCCAGGCATTTTTTTTCCTTGCCCTAGTAAATACATAGACATTATGAGTGTTTGGGGGGAATTTTCTCTTAGTCTCCTAGATCAGATATTTTTGTCTCAGAGGGTCGAGCTTCACATCGGTATGTATGCTATCGGCCACTCACACATGGGCGTTGGCCTTGGGGGCAGTTTTCTTTTCAAGGCCCATAGGGGGAGTTTCCTTCGATTTCAGCCATGGGAATTGTGGCATCATTTTTCCCTAGGGCGTCACCGTTGTGATTTTATGGTTTTTCTTTTTCTGAAGCCTAGTCATGACAGAGAGAGAGTGAGGACCATTGGGGGTTTGCAATTTTAAAGGTAGTGTGGAAAGGTTTTCAGTCAGGGTTTTCCGCAGTTTTGATAGAGTCTGTTTCTTTTAGATGTAATCCTGAGCCAGTCATAGTGCTGTTTATGATGGAAGGAATAGACCGGGTAAAGGAATTTTAGTTGTTGTTTAATTGATGTATATGTGTGATTGACATGACTGTATGGGTGCTAAGACATTTTTTCTTGCAGGTACTATTCACTGCTGAAGATATGCCTAAAAAGGGAAGAAAGAAGCTCAAAATAGTTGAGAGCGATTCGGACACAGAGATTCCTGAATTTTCTCCTGTAATAAATGTCGAGATAATGTATGAGGATACCAAATCAGTTGCAGGAGCAAAGCACAAGTTGAAATGGGGCCAAATATACTCCATGATTTTCGACAAGAAAGTGCCAGAAGCTGGATTAGGGGATCTTTCCTTATATGAGAATATTCTAAGGTCTGGGATAACAAAGATAGCCACCAGACCAGAGGATTTTCCTTGTGACAAAGTCATCGGTTGGATTTTGCCGAAAATAGATAGAGTGGGTATGATAATTAATGATGAAGAAGGCAAACCCGTAGCATCATTTGTACCAGCGTTTATCTCGAAAGCATATAGTCTACTAGAAGCAGAGATAAATGTGACCATGGATTGGGTCAAGAGAATTAAATTCGACTATACCACCACAGTGAAGGGGATGATGATTGAAGGTAAAACCTTTAGACATAAGAAGCTAGGAGAGTATGAAACAGCTAGTCTTCGAACCCCACTCAGATTAATAGCATTGATGTTGAGTTGGCTGTATGGTAGATGTGATGGAAAAACATACAATTTTGGGTGGATTCCACTCATGTATTATGTGGCAATGGAGGGAACAGTTTTTAACTAGGTAGATATTACCACCAAGAACTTGTCTAAAAGTATCAAGACAACTCAGGAGGGTCTAAAGCAGAGGAAATCAGACTTCTATATGTCATCCTTTTTGTTGGATTGCATAATATATAGGATTAAGTTTGAAAAGATAAAGTGTGTATGGATAGAAGGGAAAGCTCCCATTTATGTTTCCTATCAGATTATAGGATTCCACAAATATCACACTCATTATTAGCTAATTTGTAAGAATTCATAAGGCCCCTTTATAGGTTAATCTTTTTAGAGTATTTCCCATGTCTGTCGGAGGGAGCAGTGGAATCTATAAAAGGATTTGGTGACTATTTTTTCACCAAGGAAGGTACTTACTTGAGAATGTATGGAGGCACAAGAGCACCTTCATTGATGCCTAAGTATGCAGTAGACTATATAGTATTGAAGGAGGCAGTCATGCAGGTATTACTACATGGTTTTGGAAGTCATTTGTTTGATATCAAGAAGGCGGTTTTCCCACCAGTGCCTTTTTACGTGGGAAGTTACAAGTTTAACAGAGTCAAAAGCACTCTGGGTTTTGTCAAAGAGATGGAAATCTTCCACTTTGGAGAGAAAATAATCCATAGGAATGACTCACAAGGAAAGGTAGTGGCTCACAAAGTAAATTTTGAGTATGCCGATCACATAGACAAAGAAGAGCAAGTATTCAGAAACATCTATAGTATGGCAGCCTTGAGAAAAAGGTTGAAAGGAATAGAATTTGTTGCTAAAGGAAGTAGCGGCAATAACCCAATGCTAGATGAAGGAGATGAGGAAGCTACAAAGAAAGCTTAGTAAGAAAGCACTCGTAGGCTTGCTGTGAAAGCAAAAAATTTATTGGCTGAAGAAGCACAAAAGGATGAGGAAGAAGCTGATAAAAGAAAGAACACAGAGGCTATTCTGAAGAAAATGGCAGAGTTGGAAAAGGCTTTGGCTAAAGGATATTTAGGCTCTGATCAAGATATGCAGGATATAGGGGGGCAAGGCCAAGATACCGATGAAGTTTGAGGTGGTGGAGTTTCAGAACAAATCCCTATGCGAGCCAATCTAGAGAACTTGCCAACCACATCTAGTAGCATCTTAACAGGAGGTCATGTCCCCATAGCTGAAATGGGGCTTGTACCTTTTACACCTTGAAAGAAATATGATGTAGCATGTTTGGAGGGCATTCCTTTTGATCCTAAAATGAAGTCCATTGTATGGAGGACAAAGAAAACGTTGAATTAGGGGCTTAGCTAGCAGCCACTACAATGACAGAGAGAACAATCATGAAAAATGTGGAAGAGCATCCCAAGGAATTAGCTGCTATGGGCATTGCAAATGCATATGCAAATGCTCATAACATGGAAAATATTATGAAGAATATTGAGCAATACAAACGAAATATGGCTGAAATGAAATAAGTGTCAAGAAGAGAGGAGAGGGTAGGCAGAGAGTCCAAAAGAAGATATGAGGCCACCTTGTCAGAGTTTTAAATACTTCAGCAAAGACATCAGATCTTAGAAGCAGAACGAGACAATCTAAAATCATCATTGAAAGAATTGAATAAAGAGAAAGGAAGTATGGGAAATAAAGTGGCCGAATTAGAGCTGCAGAAGACTACTATTGAAGGGAAATCCAAGCATGATGAAACCTAAGTAGTAGCCTTGGAGAACCAGAAAGCTTCATTGGAAGCCTCATTAAGAGCAGCAAATGAACATAAAGCAGATATCTAGCCATTGAATAAGCATGCTCTCACGCTTAGACATAATATTCATTAGATGCAGCTTGAAATATCAGAGGATATGTTAAAAGTTCAGCAAGTAGAAACAAGGCTGGAAACAACCAAGGAACCTCCAACTAATTCACCCATCAAGGACTTAGAGACAGTGAATCTAGAGTATGAACTGATTGAATTCAAGAGTAAAGCAGCAGAGGGATTGGAAAAGGCAGTCTGAAGGACCAAAGGTGTATGTGCAGAGTTCTGCAGAAAAGTTCTCACAACCTATAATCATTGTCAAACATATGCTAAGAGAAGGTTAGAAGAATTTCCTAATCATGAAGGATTTCTGAAGCAATTGCAGGTCAGATGGCTGGAAGATGAACAAAGTATTCAGCTAGTCAAAGGTTTGGATGAAAAGGTGTTGAAAACTGCAATAGCCCAGGCAGTAGTGGGCAGTCATTTATTGGAATATCTACTATGGTTGATACCATCCAGAGTGCCAAATATGAGATCACAAATTGCTAAACATGAAATCACTATCAGATTTCTAGAGTCCTCTGGATTCGAGACTATTGCAACAGACACAAATATTTGGAAGAAATTTATTAATGATGTTGCTGGGTCCACTTAGTAATTTGTTTCATTAATACATTTTGTAATGTTTTCCTAGATTAGCAAGTCCACTAGAAGACAAAAGAAATTTTTGTAATGGTTTTGTAAAGAAGTCCAAAGGTCAAGGGAGGCTAAGAGACATTTGAATTTGTATAAATAGGGATCAAGACGATAGAGTTAAGCACCTTTTTTTTCATGCTATCTTTATGAAATGTTATTGTAAGAAGAACTACTTCCTCTTATAATAAAATTTTTATATTTTCTGCTAGAGAAGGCACCGTGGAGTCTCAAATGTTTGCCATAGACTGGTTGAATGCGAACTACTTCTATTTCATCTTGTGCTATTAACTATGAGATTGTTCTAACTTACGAATTATTTCATGTTATGAATGTTTTCCTATTATTTCTATGAAATTTCCGCGGTATATCTGAGTAATGAATGTTTTAAATGGCAATGAGCTATCTATTTGTTTATTTTTCTACTCATATTCATGTAGTTTGAAATATGAACATCTACCTGTAATGTTCTAAATGCATGTTTTACAGTACATTACTCATCCTTGATTATAATATTGCTCCCTAGGGATAGGTTAGATAGAATTAGTTAGCTCTAGTACAAGTTGTTCTTGTTGGTGATTTAAAAGCGAAAGAGGTAAGACGAGAGGTAAGAACCCGTGCATCACATTGTGACACTCTTCGTTTCTCTGTTAAATGCACTTAATTAGGCACTTGTATACCACACACAAATATACAAATAAAAAATACTCTTAAACGGTGGACCGGGCTGCAACCGGTAAAACGAGCTTTAATCGTTACCTGACCTACGGTAGCAGGACCGCAAACCGAACGGATTCCCCATACCAAACAATAACGAGCTAATTGGGAATGCTTATTGGGAAGAATCCCTACTATTGTTACCTGAGATTTTCCAGGCCTCAACAGTTTTGGTGCTAGAAGGAGGGCCACAATGCATGGCTTGCCGAGGAAATTCTTTTTCTCGAGATTACTCCACCAGTGACAGTTCTGAAACCGGTTTGCCTCATAAACCTACTCCTGAAGAAAATGGAAAAGGGTATCTCTATCCCATTGATAACGAGGTGGTTGATGATTTAAGGAGAATTACTAGGTCATATGCAAAGAAGATTGGAGGATTACCAATTATTCCTTCTTTGCGGAGAAGAGAGTTTCATAAGAAAGACAGTCCTTCATAGAGGATTCAGTGTTAGTAGAATATTTTGAAGAGCTGGTGGAAACAACCTTATAGGAAATTGAGCAGCCTATAAATTAGTTGGGACTAGATTCCCCTCATTGTTCACCTTTTTAGACCCCTGTTCAGTCTCCACCTCATACTCCACTCAGAATCATGGCCAATGTGAATGCAAACCATCCACCTCCACCACCTGATTGGAGGGATAGATCTCCTTTAAACCTGACCCCTCCATTGCATGCTATGCCTCAGAATTTTGACAAAGAATTACCCAAGTTTGAACCAAATGAAGGAATTCTTGTGGATGATCATTTGCAGAGTTTTTATCTGGCTTTAGAAGGATTACAAGCAGCAGAACATGAAGATGTAGTCTGCAAGTTATTCCCGCATACTCTTAAGGGAAAATCAGTCTCATGGTACTTTGCCTTGCTAGAAAATTCAATTACAAATTGGAATACCTTTGAGATGTTGTTCAGAAAAAAATATGGAATCCATAAAACCCATGTTGCTTTGATGAAAGGATTAATTTCCTTAAATAAAGACAAGAAAGAAAGGGTATATAACTTAACTCAGAGGTTTGCTGCCTACCTAAATAACTTTGATGCAATGGATAAACTGACTGAGCATGCCCTAATTGAGTATTACACCTTAGCTCTTGGGCTGGATCTAGCCATGTTTGTTAAAAGATTGGTCAGGACCACCTTAGTAGATACTTATGAAGAAGCTGAGAAGGTGGAGGCTGAAATGGAGAGTATAGACCAGTGTCCTATACAGTCAGAAGACAAAACTTATGGAAACAGAAAACCTCTATTGTTAACTAAGCCTAAATATGAGTGGCACAAGAGTTAGATGGGGTGGTTAAAATGATGTAGAAATGATCAAATAGAGTAATTGATTTGGAAAAGGAAAAGGATGCCCATAAGCAATACAAACCTTATTATAAAAAGAGAGACGATAATGGTCAACACAAGCCTCGCTCACGTAGTCTCTTGGCTATGAATTTGACAGACATGGGCATGGACAATTTCTGCACATTCCATTAGCAGCCTCAGTCTGAAAAAAATTGCCCACAGTGGATAAATTCCATGACATTAGTGATGAACTAGTTATTGGATTCCAAGTTAACGGAGACTGTGGAAGAAAAAGAAAAAGACCACGAACCAACAAAAACCCAAGAAGAAGACATTTTTGTCTTATGGTATTGTGTTTCCATGTTTGATATAGAGGATGAAGATATCACTGAAGAAGAAGAAATACCAAAGACAAATGTTACAACAAGGATTCATAGCGCATTGAAAGAAGATAACATGATACTGCCCAAGATTAAGAAACTTCAGGAGAACATGAGAAAGATAAAAAATAATTCTCAAAAAGTTAATATGCTAGAGTTTGTCATCACAAGCCAGAATCCCAAGACAGTCAATATGCCTGTGAAGTCTATAGAAAACAAAGTTGAGAATGTCAAGAAGAACACCAATGAACATGAAATGGGATATGACATTGTAGAAGAAATTAAAAATACTAAATCAAACATCTCTTTGTTTGAAATGTGTAATCTGCCCCAACAAAAAGAAAAGTTGTTGAAAGCACTTGAGCCACCTATAAAGGAGCCTCAGAATGATAACCAGGCGGATGAAGAGATTGGTGAGGCAGGTATAGGAGGAATGTCTAAATACAAAACTCCAACATTTTTCCTTACTTTTGAAATTTTTAATTACAACGTGCATCATTTTTTGGTGGACTCTGGAACATTAGTAAATGTCATGCCACTTTCAGTTTGCAAGCAAATCAATTGTCAACCTAAGCCAACTATAGGCCAAGTTATCCAATTGGATAGGACTGCAGTGAAAGTGATAGGAGAAATGGAAGATGTCCCGATCCATTTATCAACAAATGAGAGGGTCTGTCAGTACATAGAAATTGTTGTAGCAGATATCCCGGACGCCTATGGTTTGGTTTTGAGTCGAGATTGGGTAGCCAAATTGGAAGGGTATTTTGCATTAGATTGGTCTCATGTATGGTTACCTTATAAAGGTTGTCAGAATCAAATAAAGGTGTTATGGGAACCTCAAATGAATTACAACGTAACTCAATTGAAAGGAAACAATGAACCACTAAATTATGTGTTGGGAAACTATTTTCTTGAGCTGGAGCTGGGAAATTACCAAGTTGAAGAAGCCAATAACATATCAGATATCTAGCCCGACCTCCTTCAGTTTTCAGAGGCTGATAATTTTGATTGTAATATAGTAGGTTTAGTTTCAGATGTAGTTAGTAGTTCAAATTCAGTAGGAGTAGAAATTTTTTGGATTCTTTATTTTGATGGTTCCAAAACCTTGGAAGGATCAGGAGCTAGCTGTGTCCTGATCGATGCAGAGAAAAATAAATATTTTCTTTCATGTAGTTTAGAATTTGAATGTACAAATAACACAGCTGAATACAAAGCATTAGTCTAGGGACTGAAAAAAGCAATCGAATTAAAAGTAAAAAATCTTAAAGTGTACGAAGATTCTGAAATTATTGTTAAACAAGTTCGAAACAAAATTAATTG
Source organism: Pseudotsuga menziesii (assembly GCA_001517045.1). Taxonomy (NCBI): domain Eukaryota; kingdom Viridiplantae; phylum Streptophyta; class Pinopsida; order Pinales; family Pinaceae; genus Pseudotsuga; species Pseudotsuga menziesii. Next base: position 493,742 of record LPNX010190372.1, read on the forward strand.
CATATCACCACATTTGGAGGATTACCAAAATGAAGTTTGGGAATTATTAACAAATTTTGATGCATTCAATATCTTTTCAATTCCTAGACTAAAAAATGCAGCAGCTGACTTGTTAGCTACGTCAGCTGCAAGGCTGATACCTACAAATAACAGATGTTCAACTGAATTGCTTTTCATACCTTCTGTTCTAGACAACATCACCAACTTGAGGGTGTTTGATGATGATAAACAAATATTGGGATGTTTAATGAATGATGATATGTTTAAAGGAGCTATAATTGATGACGAGGAACATTAATCAAACCTCCAGAATGGAAACTTTATTCCTAAAGGAGTTAGAACTTTGGAACAGATGTTCAATTCAGACAACAAGTTCAGAAAACCAACGAATGTCAAGACACATAGCTTGTCTTTACAATTCGAACTAGTAAGTCTAGGAACTGAGGATGAACCCAAATATGTGAATTTGAGAAAATGTTGTGTACCTGTGGAGAAGAGTAAATTGATTATCTTATTCAGACAATACAAAGATGTATTTGCCTGGACCTACGAAGACCTCAAAACTTTTGACACCAGAACTATACAACATTTTATTCCAATCAAAGTTGGAGTCAAACCTTATCAGCAGCCTCTAAGAAAGATGCATCCCAAAATAGAGCCACTAATTCAAAGTGAGGTAAAAAAGCTTCTAGATTCTAAGATCATATTCAAAGTGAGACATTCATAATGGGTCTCAAGCTTAGTGCTAGTATGAAAGAAGTCTGGAGAGATCAGACTTTGTGTTGATTTCAAGAATCTAAACCGTGTGTCAGATTAAGATAATTACCCTGTCCCACCCATGGAACATATACTACAAATGGTCTTAGGTTCTGAGTTGTTTTCTCTGTTAGATGGATTCTCAGGCTATAACCAAGTGCTAATAGCAGAAGAAGACTTATTCAAGATCACCTTCAGAACCAAGTGGGGGATTTTGCATATAGGAGAATGCCCTTTGGACTCATTAATGCTGGAGAAACTTTTCAAAGGGCTATGGATATAGATTTCCAATGTATGATTGGTCATAGTGTTGTGGTCTATTTAGATGATGTTACGATATTTTCAAAGAAGAGAGAAGAACATACATTTCATTTGAAACAAATTTTTGAATGTTGTAGAAAATATGGCATTTCTTTAAATCCTAAGAAATGTGTGTTTGTTGTTACTAAAGGAAGGCTGTTGGGTAATGTTATTTCGAAAAAAGGGATCTCCATATACCCAGAGATAATTAAAGCAATAGAACAGATCCCTTTACCCCATAATAAAAAAGGTATGCAGTCTTTTATGGGGACAATCAATTTTGTGCGAAGGTTTGTGCTAGACTTTGCTCAAATAGTCAAACCTTTGCAACAAATGGTCAAGAAAAGTGTGCAATTCAAGTGGATTGATTCAGAGAAGGATGCATTTAACAAGATCAAGACATCCATAGCTCATTAGAGGAAATTTGGGGTCTAAAATGGGCCTTATAAGAAAACACGCCAACAATAAATTTTGTGAGTTGGAATTCAGGAATGTACTGTAAAACATGCATTTAGAACATTACAGGTAGCTGCTCATATTTCGGAATACATGAATATGGGTAAAAAAATAAACAAAGAGATAGCTCATTTCCATCTAAAACATTCATTACTTAGACTACATTTGCAAATGAAAAAGGAATTAAGCTTCACTATTCTGCTAACTACTATCCGCAAGGAAATGGTTTGGCAGAATATACAAATATAAACCTCATTAGGATTTTGAAAAAGACGGTCATAGAAAATCAAAGGAGTTGGCATCTAGCTTTGCCTAATGCACTTTGGGCTGATAGAGTCACACCCAAGAACTCCTTAGGTGTGTCACCCTACACTCTTGTCTATGGGAAAGAAGTTATATTGCCTCCTAATATCTGTTTCCATCCTCTAAATTAGCCCAAGACTCTAGAGGAACTGATAATGAAATTTTGCATATCCAAATTCACAATATGCTAAAGTTAGAGGAGTCTAGGTCCAAAGCAAGAGAGAGGTTTAAAAATCAACAAGAGATGGTGAAGAGATGGTTTGATAAGCATAAATCTAGGAAAAGGGAGTTTGAAATAGGTGACTTGGTTCTTAAGTGGGATCACCCGCATGATGAGAAGGGAAAGCACACTAAGTTTCAACAATTATGGATAGGCCCTTTTCAGATTGCAGAAAAGTTAGGCCCCTCAACTTACAAATTGTAATATTTATAGGGGTGGGAAGAGAACTTACCAGTAAATGGTTTAGTTCTCAAACCTTATTTTTCTTAATATTTTTGAGTTGCCTTTGTACATAAATAAATGGTTTGATTGTTTTTTGGTTTTAGTTGATTTACATTTCACTTGCTCAAGATTTGATTTCTTGTAAATTTTGGTTTGATTTACCTCATGTTTCAATAAATCAGCACAACTGTTGGTTTTGGAGTTTATCAGAGTTCTGGATAAACTAAAATTTTTGACCAAAGATTGCTTGCTATTTGCACATACATAATGCTTAAAGATCCTTTAAGATTAGTAGATTATCTGAATAGATTAGGAACACATTGAAGTCCTATTTAATCCATGTAAAATAACTAAGGTTAGAAGAGTCTAGAATACTATTTTGAGGCTCCATCCACTACACACTAAATTCTGTCCTAGGAGGCTAATAGCAAAATATGGAGAGGATGCAGGGTAAGCAGTTGTCTTATTTTTTAAATGATCCCATGCCACAAATGAAAGCCAAAAGGCTAACAAAAGTCAAATTCTCCTGGGAAGAAAACATATATCAAAATCATACTAAACAAAATCAGTTTGAATAAGATTGCTCAAAAGTTATTCTCCGTTCGTGAGTTGAAATCAAAATATTTCTCACACAAAATGACTATGGATAGAAGAACCTGAACCAATTTTGAGAAGTAAAGAAATCAGGGAGGACTCAAAAGGACAAAAGTCCAGAAGCATCAAAAGAATGCAAAATGGCATGGGAATGAGGAACAAACGGATATATCTGTTCACTATCTTTTACAATCCTGTGGTGTCTAGGTTGGAAGCTATCCAAAGGAAGAAGCAAAACAAACTACATATCTTGGCCTCAGAAGAGTTATCAAGACTATGAAAACCTGGTTCCCCTTTTCCATTTGGACCATAATCAATGTTTGAAGTTCATAGATCTTGTATTCTAAGAAATCTAGTCATCTTAAAGGAATATAATAAAATACTCTAACATGATATTTTAAAGTAGTTGTTGTTCAAAAGTTAGTTTTTCAGAGATCTATGTTCACCAGTTAGTCACCAAGTGTTGATGCTGCAACATTTCCGAAAAATATTTTTTATATTTTTTGGCCACCCTTTGAAAATCTTAATCTACCTTTGTTTTACTTAACCTTTGAATTTTTCTTATCCATCATGAACTTGCAAAAAAATTTGATTTTGACTAAGGGAGAAAGTTTATTTTTTGATCTGCAACAGCGGATAGGTTTTCCATTTCGTGACACAACAGTGGGCTCATCTTTGCTGTCTAGTCACTACGGCGAGTCGTTCACTGTTTGTTAGCTGCTATAGCGAAACATTTTGTATGATTGGGTTACTACGCCGGTTACCATTTTGACCTATGAGTCGATGTCTGCATGTTTTCACTGTTTCGACGAGCTCCTCGCTTTGCGTCCGCTACAGTGGCAGGTTTCTATTTGTTTTCTAATTTATTTCCTGTGAGCCGCTACGACAGGCATTCTCATCGGTCGTGAGCCGCTACGGCGGGATATTTTATGTCTCACAAACCATATTTGGTATGTTCTTGCTACGATGGAAGGTTATTCATGTCTTTTCTGCTATGATGGCAGAGTTCGAAGAGTGTTTCATTTAGCAAGCCGTGAGTCGCTATGGCGGGGTTCTCCTTAGGATTGATTCGTTACGGTGGATTGATTTGCGATTTTTTTGTAGAGGTATCAGCCGACACGCCATCACGGAGGTATGTTGGTTTTCTAGCCACTGTTGTGGATGATTGATCATGATGACTTATGTGTTTGGCTCACAGTAGTTGGCACCAACAGGGGTTCTTTTGGGCTTACATGTGCAGAGGTTTTAGGGTTTGATACCACCCGAGAAGATTTTTATTTTCCCGTTTCACTTGTTTCTTTCACCTTGTGGTTTTACGGAGTAGGGGAGATATGAGAGCATTTCCCGTTTGATCCATCTACACAGTTTTCTTGTGGATCTCACATTGCCTGCACTCATCAACTGCGTGGAGTCAGCTTTGACAAATAGGTAGGTGTCCTCACTTTTGCCCTGTGAGTGGTTCGGTGAAGTCATAGTTTTCATTGTCGATGGTTAGGTTTGGCTAGGTTATAAAGGTTTTTGTTTCCCATCCTCTGTTAGGTCATATTTCCTAAGCATTTGTTTTTCCTTGCCCTAGTAAATACATAGGCATTATGAGTGTTTGGGGGGCATTTTTTTGCTAAGTCTGCTAGATCAGAGATTTTTTTGTCAGAGGGACGAGCTTCACGCTGGTATGGATGCAGTTGGTTGCTCACACGTGGGCATTGGCCTTGGGGGAAGTTTTATTTTCAGGTCCTGTAGGTGGAGTTTCCTTCAATTTCAACTGTGGGAATTGTGGCATCATTTTTCCCTAGGGCGTTGCCGTCATGATTTTTTGTTTTTTTTTTTCCGAAGCCTCATCGTGATTGAAAGAGAGTGAGGACCATTGGGGGTTTGTAGTTTTAAAGTTGGTGTAGAAAGATTTTCAGTCAGGGTTTCCCGTAGTTTCAATAGACTCTGTTTCTTTTAGCCATAACCCTGAGCTAGTCATAGTGTTGTTTATGATGGAAGGAACGAACAGGGTAAAAGAATTTTAGTTGCTGTTTAAATGATGTATATGTGTGATTGATATGATCGTATGGGTGCTAAGACAAATTTTCTTGCAGGTACTATTCGCTGCTGAAACTATGCCTAAAAAGGGAAGAAAGAAGCTCAAAATCGTTGAGAGCGATTCATACACAGAGATTGCTGAAGTTTCTCCTGCAATAAATGTCAAGATAGTGTATGAGGATACCGAAGAAGTTATAGGAGCAGAGCCTGAGTTGAAATGGGGATAAATCTACCCCATGATTTTCGATAAGAAAGTGCTAGAAGCTAGATTAGGGGATCTTTCCTTAAATGAGAATATTCTAAGTTCTCGGCTAACAAAGATAACCACCAGACCAGAGGTTTTTCCCTGTGCCGAAGTCATCGGTTGGATTTTTCTAAAAATAGACATAGTGGGTATGATAATTAATGATGAAGAAGGAAAAATCATAGCATCATTTGCACCAATGTTTATCTCCAAACAATATAGTCTACCAGAAGCAGAGATAAATATGACCATGGATTGGGTCAAGAGCATTGAATTCGACTATACCACCACAGTGAAGGGGATGATGATTGAAGGTAGAAAATTCAGACATAAGTAGTCAGGAGAGTATGAAACAACTAGTCTTCAAACCCCATTCAAATTAATAGCATTTATGTTGAGTCGGCTATATGGTAGATGTGATGGAAAAACATACAATTTTGGGTGGATTCCACTCATGTATTATGTGGCAATGGAGGGAACAGTTTTTAACTGGGCAAATATTTCCACCAAGAACTTGTCTAAAAGTATCAAGGCAGCTCAGGAGGGTCTAAAGCAGAGCAAATCAAAATTCTATATGTCATCCTTTTTGTTAGATTGCATAATATACAGGCATAAGTTTGAAAAGATAAAGTGTGTATGAATAGAAGGGAAAGATCCTATTTATGTTTCCTATCAGATTATAGGAGCCCACAAATATCACACTCATTATCAGCTAATTTGTGAAGAATTCATAAGGCCCGTTTATAGGTTAATGTTTTTAGAGGATTTCCTCTGACTGTTGGAGGGAGCAGTGGAATCTATAAAAGGATTTGGTGACTATTTTTTCACCAAGGAAGGCACTTACTTGAGAATGTATGGAGGCACAAGAGCACCTTCATTGCTTCCTAAGTATGCAACAGACTATATAGTATTGAAGGAGGCAGTCAGGCAGGTATTCCTAGATGATTTTGAAAGTCATTTGTTTGATATCAAGAAGGCGGTTTTCCCACCAGTGCCTTTTTACATGGGAAGATACAAGTTTTACAGACTCAAAAGCGCTCCGAATTTTGTCAAAGAGCTAGAAATATTCCACTTTGGAGAAAAAGTATCCCATAGGAATGAGTCACAAGGAAAGGTAGTGGCTCACAAATATGGTCACAAAGTAAATTTTGAGTATGTTGATCACATAGACAAAGAATAGAAAGTATTCAGAAACGTCTATAATATGGCTGCCTTGAGGAAAAGGTTGAAAGGAAAAGCATTTGGTTGTAAAGGAAGTAGCAACAATAACCCAAATCCAGATGAAGGAGATGAGGAAGTTGCAAAGAAATCTCAGGAAGAAATCACTCTTAGGGTTGTAGTGGGAGAAAAAAATTTATTGGATGAAGAAGCACAGAAGGATCAGGAAGAAGTTGATAAAAGAAAGAACACAGAGGCTATTTTGAAGAAAATGGAAGAGTTGGAAAAAGGATTTGGATAAAGGAGGTTTAGGCTCTGATCAAGACATGTAGGATATAGGGGGGCAAGGCCAGGATACTGATGAAGTTCATGGTGGTGGAGTTTCAAAACAAAGCGCCATGCGAGCCAATCCAGAAAACCTGCCAACCACATCTAGCAGCATCTGAACAAGAGGTCATGTGCCCATAGCTGAAATGGGACTTGTACCTTTTACACCTTCAAAGCAATATGATGTAGCATGTTTGGAGGACATTTGTTTTGATCCTAAAATGAAGTCCATTGTATGGAAGACTGAGAAAACATTGAAAGTAGGAGCTCAGCCAACAGTCACTAAAGTGACAGAGAAAACAGTCAAGAAAAATGTGGAAGAGCATCCCAAGGAATTAGTTGCTATGGGAATTGTAAATACCTATGAAAATGCTCATAACGTGGACAAGCTTATGGAGAATATTGAGAAATACAAAGGAAAGATGGATGAAATGAAAGAAGTGCTGAGAAGAGAGGAGAGGGTAGGTAGAGAGTCCAAAAGAAAATATGAGGCCACCTTGTCAGAGTTTGAAATACTTCAGCAAAAACATCAGATCTTAGTAGCAGAACGAGACAATATGAAATCATCATTGGAAGAATTGAATAAAGAGAAAGGAAGTCTGGGAAATAAAGTGGCCGAAATAGAGATGCAGAAGACTACCGTTGAAGGGAAATCCAAGCATTATGAAACCTAAGTAGTAGCCTTGGAGAACCGGAAAACTTCATTAGAATCCTCATTAAAAGCAACAAATGAACATAAAGTAGATATCGAGCCATTGAAGAAGAATGCTCTCACACTTAGATGTAAAATTCATTAGATGCATCTTGAAATAGCAGAGGAGATGTTAAAAATTCAGCAAGTAGAAACAAGGCTGGAAGAAATTGTGAGTACAACTTCTTATTTCTTAGACAGGACCCAGGATATCTTGGAGATTCTACAAGTATGTTTGACTTGGTTGGAAACAACGAAGGAACCTCCAGCTGATGCACCCATCAAGGAATTAGAGACAGTGAAGCTATAGTATGAACGGATTGAATTCGGGAGTAAAGCAGCAGAGGAATTGGTAAAGGTAGTCTGAAGGACCAAAGGTGTTTGTGTAAAGTTCTGCAGAAAAGTTCTCATAACTTATAATCGTTGTCAAACATATGCTAAGAGAATGTTAGAAGAATTGCCTGATCATGAATGATTTCTGAAGCAATTGCAGGTCAGATGGCTGGAAGATGAACAAAGTATCCAGCTAGTCAAAGGTTTGGATGAAAAGGTGCTGAAAACTGCAATAGCCTAGGCAGCAGTGAGCAGTCATTTATTAAAAGATCAACTACGGTTGATACTAGCCAGAGTGGCAAATATAAGATCCCAAATTTCTAAACATGAAACTTACTATCAGATTTCTAGAGTCCTATGGATTCGAGACTATTGCAACATATGCAAATATTTCGAAGAAATTAATGATGTGGCTGGGTCCACTTAGTAATTTGTTTTATTAATACATTTTGTAATATTTTCCTAGGTTAGCGAGTCCACTAGAAGACAAAAGCAATTTTTGTAACTGTTTTGTAAAGAAGTCCAAAGGTCAAGGGAGGGTAAGAGACATTTGAATTTGTATAAATAGGGATCAAGACGATAGAGTTAAGGACCTTTTTTTCATGCTATCTTTATGAAATGTTATTGCAATAAGAAATACTTCCTCTTATAATAAAAAGTTTATATTTTCTGCTGGAGAAGGCACTGTGGAGTCTCAAATGTTTGCCATAGACTGGTTGAATGTGAACTACTTCTGTTTCAGCTTGTGCTATGAACTGTGAGATTGTTCTAACTTATGAATTATTTCATGTTATGAATGTTTTCCTATTATTTCTATGAAACTTCCGTGGTATATCTGAGTAATGAATTCTTTAAATGGCAATGCGCTATCTCTTTGTTTATTTTTCTACTCATATTTATGTATTCCTAAATATGAACAACTACCTGTAATGTTCTAAATGCATTTTTTACAGTACATTACTCATCCTTAATTATAATATTGCTCCCTAGGGATAGGTTAGATAGAATTAGTTATCTCTAGTATAAGTTGTTCTTGTTTGTGATTTAGAAGCGAAAGAGGTAAGATGAGAGGTAAGAACCTGTGCATCACATTGTGACACTCTTAGTTTTTCTGTGAGCTGCACTTAATTAGGCACTTGCCTATCATACATAAATATAAAACTAAAAAATACACTTAAACGGTGGACCGAGCCATAACCGGTAAAACTAGCTTTAACCATTACCTGACCTACGGTAGTCGGATTGCAAACCAGACGGATTCCTCATACCAAACAATAACGAGCTAATTGGGAACACTTATTGGGTATAATCCCTACTGTTGTTACCTGAGATTTTCCAGGCCTCAATAAGAAGTTGGTTTTTTTCCCCTGGCGTGACATGCAGACGTTGAGTGCTTTCCACTAGCATGGCCTCCATAGGTTGGGTGCTTTCTCCGAGCATGACCTCCAGAGTCTGGGTGATTTCCCCCAACATGAACTATAGAGGCTGGGTGACTGGATTCAACATGACTTGTATTGGCTAGTTTATTTCTCCCAACATGAACTTCAGAGGCTGGGTGGTTTCCCCGAACATGAGCTATAGAGGCTGGGTGACTAGGTCCAACATGACTTGTAGAGAGTATTTTCCACCTCTAACATGAAATCCAAAGGGTGGGAAGTTTCCACCAACATGAAATGCAAAGGCCGGGTGACTGGTTTCAACATGACTTGCAGAGGTTGGTTATTTTCCCCCATCATGACCTCTATAGGTCCGGTGGTTTCTCCTAGCATGAACTGTAGAGACTGGGTGAGTGGGTCCAACATGACTTGAATAGGTTGGTTTTTTCCCCTCAATGTGACCTCTAGAGGCTGGGTGGTTGGTTCTAACATGAATCACATAGGTTGGGTGAATTCCCCCAACATGACCTCCAGAGGCAGAGTGAATAGTCCCAACATGATTCATAGAGGTTGGGTGAATTCCCCCAATATGACTCATAGAGGCTTGGTGGATAGGCCCAACATGACTGACAGAGGTTGGGTGTCTTCTTTCTATTATTCCACCTTTTATTCCTTTTAGGCTATAGGTTACTAGTATCAAAACTTTCACCACATGAGGTGGGTTCGATCCCCAGAGGATTCACCAATTATATTGTTAGGGAAAGTGTTCCTATGGCTGGGGTGAGGCCACCAATGTACTAGGATGTTGGGCACTTGGGAAGACCCGGGTTAATGCTTTACACGTCGCACCAACAAAAGACCCACTGTGTTGGCCCTTTCGGTAACAACCTGCGCGCAGGTTGCAGTCTCACCCGAAACANTTATAACACACTATTTGGTTGTGGCCTTGCCCAGTCATGCCGCCACGCCCTCCAGGGGGACCTCGGCCAGGGGCACCCCCCTGGTAGCCATAACTGTTGTTGGGTGGGCCTTCGGTGTGCACCCTGTAGGCATCATAGGTGCGGCACTCCTCTTCCTTATGACCGATAGATTTGCAAAATTTACAGTAGGGGTTCGCAGGTCCCTGCGCATACTTTTGCAGCAGATGACAGTGCTCAGGTCGATGTTGGCCGGTCATTCTGCAAAGCTCGCAACAAAGGACCTGTGGCGGAAAGGGGTTCGGCGCACCGGTCTGCAGGTACTTGGCGATTAGAGGGCACCGTTCCTTATCATGTCCTTCGGTCTGACATTGCGCACACCACCCGGTTTCGCCGTCAGACTTTCCCTTTTTCATTTCGCGGAGTTCCAGTGCCATCGCAGCTAACTGTGCTTGGATTTGAGCAATCCCAGAGTCATCTCCGACAGGGGCAGTCTCTAGTTTCATGGCGATTTCTAGGGCCTCTGGCTGGTCAGCAACCTTCTGTTGCATGAGTGGCGTTCTGATATGCAGTAACAATGCAGCAATAAACCATTCCTTGTGCTGCGCAGGACTAATGGTAAAACTGACCTGGTCCAATAGAACTTTGAATCTCTGATCAACCTCCCAGACTGATTCGCCGCGCCGCTGTTGAATCTCTTTGAGTTCGGTGATGCTCTGCGACTCCGATTTAGGTTTCTTAAATTCTTTGATTAGGGCCGCCTTGATTTCATCTAACGTAGGGCTCTTGTTGCTAGAAAATTTCATGAACCAAGTCAGAGCCCTATCCCGAAAGGATGTAATCAGCTGCGCGGCGCGCATATCGAGATCGGTAATTTTTTTCACGGTCCATACGGCGTCACAGAGGAACCAGAACTGATCTGGGTCTTCGGAGCCTGTGCCTTTAAAAATGGGGAGTTTAATATCATCAACGAGGTGGGCCATGGAATTGCGTGCGGTTTGGGGAAGGGGGCTGGCGGTAGAAGGGGGGGGTTTTGCGCAGGTAGGCTGGCCTGTGGCCGGAATACTTGAACCTGGTTGACTCTCAGATTGCGGCGGAAGGTCAGGGGTCGCGGGGCGGCGTTGCGGGGTAGCTGGCGGGTTTTCACTCTCAGGGTGGTGTGCGGAG
>LPNX010190372.1:511337-546730 GCA_001517045.1 Pseudotsuga menziesii
CTTAACTTTCTTACATCAAAAAGCCTAACTTATCCATTTTCCATAAGCGCTTATTTATACTGCGCAGCTTACAAAAACCATGGTCTTAAACCATGGGCACCCACAAAAACCCTAACCCTGGATTTAACCCATGGGTTTATTACAAAAAGAGAGGGTTTTGACTTACCCTGACACCCCTAAGACTATTTTGACCCAACGCTCCATTTATAACTTAACCGCGGAGTTACCCCCTATGGGGTATGCGTTCCAACATAGGATTACAGATAGACATATAAAGTTATGCAAATACAGAGAACTAGCAAAATTTCAAGGGTTATGAGGGTTTGTACCTTACAAACTAAAGATTGATCAAAGTATTTCCTTGATTCCTCCTCTTTCTCTTCAATCAAGGGACCTACAAAAAAAATTCACACCTTCCTCAAACCAATTTAACTACATATAAAGCATTGATATTCAAAATAACATGAAACCCTAATCTCATGACATCATCATATAATACAAAAAATCAGATGTACATACAGTGATTTGGAAAGGCAAGAATGTAAATGATTTATTAATCAATAAGTACAATATATACCTTCTCCTCATTCAATGCACCTCGTGAAACCTTCGATCTGGATCTCTTGCTTCTCTCCTCCAAGAATCCCAACCTCCGAGCTCTGCATGAAAGGTAGATGGAAACTAGGGCATAGGTGAAGGGGATGAGAGTCCAAAATTTTCCAACATAACAATAATCAAGGCTAAGTCCTTTTCATGGTCCCCTCTCACTCTCTTATATATAAAATGGAAGAGATCAGGTCGAGGATGGAACACTTACAACCGAGGTAATTCCAAAACCATCGAAGCCACCCAAAATTCAAAATTTTATATGTTTTTTTGAACATTTTGAGGGCATACGCTAGTGGAACATGCTAGCATATAGCGTGTGCAAGGTAAAAAATTCTAGTGGAACACCAACAACATGCATTTTTGGGAAAATTGTATTTTTTAGGGGTTTTCCCATGGTTTTCAGGAGGTGAGTTGGTTTATTAACTTGTTCATTTTATTCCATAGCATACAATGAACCAAGAAAGAGGTAAGGAGGTTCTATAGAAGTAACAAATATTTTTATTCCATCCATGTAATTTCTTCTGGGTGAGTGACAATAAGTTCATGAAGTGTTGTCATCGGACCAAAACATGTAAGTGTCGTCACGGCCGAAGAAGTGCCAATTTTGGTTATAACACTAATGTCTACATGAGAGGAGTTCTAGTGTATACTAATCTCAGTGAATGTTCCATGTATGATATCAGTTTGTTTATTGAGCTTCAAATTCGCCCCCTTCTGCATGCTAGGTTGTTTTGGCTTGTTATTAATATGTGAGGCATATGACAAGTTCAACATAATCTACATTCAGTTGTTTTTGTAGGGTTTCTTTGGATATATATTCTCTATTTTTGTGGTGACATCTCTTATCGAGCAATTTTTTGATGTATTGTAAATCATTATCTGGAAATATATCTATCGTACTCAAAGAATTGTTGGGTTTTCATCCTCTATGTTTGGAGGGTTTTCCCAGGGTATATCTTCTCTCTTATGGTGATTATTTTATGTGGATGATTTATTATTGAAGATTCATATATTTCTGATATAAAGAATAATATGCGTCTTATTTAAAGATTCATAGATGTATGATATAAAGTTGATTATGTGGCCAATATAAAGTTTCTTATGTGGTTGATTTAAAGTTTCATGAAGTTCTGGAATTGTTTCATAAAAGTGTTAAAGTTCAAGCAGCCACGATTTTGCTCAAAGATAAACAAAGTATCCGAGAATAGGGAGTTAAATATATTAGTTGTGTGTAACAAGCTAATCCATCATATATCTTTAATATTTATCAAAATATTGCAACCATGACATGAATCTCTATTCAACTGGAAGACCACCTTCAAGGTACTTCCAACTTCAACACATGGAAGAAAAGAGTGTTGAATCTTCTCGAGGAGCATGATCTTGATTCATTCATGACTTCCATGGTAGAGGATCCTACCACTAATGCAGCAATAATAAATTACAATAATAATAAAGCAAAGGCAAAGAGGATTATATATGACTCCATGAAGGACAATCTCATGTCGGTGATCACACCATTGAAGACGAGAAAAGATTGTTTTGAAACAATTATGAACTTGTATGAGAAGAAGGATCCCACTCAAAAGAGGTATTTGAAGAACATGTTGGGAAACCTAAATATGGATAAGGATGAGATTGTATCATCATTCTTCGCAAATATTTCACAAGTAAAATATCAGCTTGTAAGCATTGGTGTGGTGATGGATGATGATGACCTACTTCAAACTGCCATCGATGGACTCCCTTCCTCATGGGAGACTTTATTAGAAGAAGTAAATGGAATATAAGAGAATCCTAACTTTTAGATATTATGGCATGATTGAATTCAAGAAGAAGAGCGCATGCAAAGCGAGGGTGTGTGCACTAAAGAGGAGAATATTTCTCTCTAGGCAAGAATGAAGAAAGGGAGGAAGGCGTTCTCTCCCAAGAAATTATTTCATGGAAAGAAGAATAATTTCAAGAAGGAATTTGATAAATCAAAGGATGAATGCTTCTGTAGTGGAAATAATGGCTACTTTGTGAAAGATATCTATGCAAGAAAGAAAAAAGAAGGAAGGCTTCATGCATCCACCATTGTAGAAGGAGGTGAACCTTCTCAAAAGAAATCATCCGAGGAAGAGGATGATCTAAAGGAATATTTCTTTTAGTGGATAAGAGAATTTTCTCTTGGTTGCATTATATCCTTATTCCCATGCAAATACTTGATATCTAATACACGCAGTAAGTTTTTGCAGTGTTTAAAGTTGCAGAGAATAAAGAAGGACTCCAACTATCTCTGCAAGGGTGCAAAGATCAAGATGGAGCCCACACAAAACAATAGAGATAAATACTTTATATTTTGAATGTTATATGCTGTTATAAATCAGATATAAAGATTTTTTTTTTATGTTTCATGACTTTCGTATAGATCTGTATTCCTGGACTTGGAATTGTGCCTTGCATATACATTGTTTTTCTATCTTTATTGGCATGTTATTGATCTCATGAGTCCATATTATTTGATATGATATAAGACTGATATAAGAATTATGTAGGACTGATATATAATTATATAGGACTGATATAAGGCTGAAAAAATCCTTCATAAGACATGAGATATAGGGCTGCATGCTTGCTTCATAAGCTGTGAACACATGACTACATGATTGGACATAATATATCAAATAGAGGGCTACATGCTTTCCTCATGAGATATAAATATGGGGTTGTATATTTATTACATAAATGTGAATTTTGGACTGATATAGGGATGCAAAACATCACATGACATATGAATGGGGTTATGTAGAAACATTGATTTAATTTATGTACATAATTGTGTGAGCCATTGCTACTATATTAAAAATATTCATTTGATTACATTTCTCAATTATGAAAAGTTATTAATCATGAGAATAATTTGTCTTGTAGGGAAGATTCATATGCCTTGACCTACAAGTAAATAAGGACATGACTATGGAATAATTCCAATGGTTGATTCTAAAAGAGAACAATTTGGGAGGTTCCTATGCCTCTTGGGAAGAAGACATAATAAATAGCTTATTACTATTCTAAGAGATGTGAAGACTCTTGGAGATATTATATCTTATTTATATTCATGTGTAAAAGAATAGATTTAGACATAGATGATAATGAGTCTCAATTATGGAGGACCCAAAATATGATTCTCACATCCTCATACTGAGAGGGAGAAGCTAGATTCGCTAACTCCTGAAGAATTAGTGTAATTGGTTGATGTACATCTTGTAGAAAAAAGACCTGCATGATGCTCATAATTAAGAAGGAATCTCAAAAAAGTATTCAATAATCTTGTTATGACTCTTGAGATTAGAGGTGTTGCAGTCACCAGATAATATTTTCCTCAGTTAAAGGAAAATGTGCAGCAGATATCATGAATTTTTTCAGGATGATGGACTAAAAGTCCATGGCCATCTATATGAAGATAAATATGAAGTTTAAATCAGATTTGGAATATCTCAAAAGTTAGTTGAGATGTATCTGGGTTAGGCACAACTCCTAGGATCGATTATATTCTTTTTCAATCTATACATAGACATGTACAAACAAAGTATATGTTGTGGTACCTACTTGGTACAAGTGTATGTGCACTCAAATATGTCTTGAATAGTGAAGTAAATATTCAAACATATATGAATTTTGAATAGTATAGTGATCAAGGAAATATTACATGTGTTTCTCTAGATAAAACATGTTGTAAATCAATAAATATTTATGAGGTTCTTATTCAGTTATATTTGATACATGGTACATATCCATATATGAGAAACATTGCCAACATTCTTACTAAGCCTCTATTAGGGACAACCTTGGTATAGTACAAAAGCACTCCTCCAATTGAAGAGGGAGTATTGATGTGTCTTCACAGGAAGAACCAGATAAATTCCCCACTAGTTAGTCATGGTACTTGACACAGGAATCCATAGGATTGATACCTTGTGTAGGTTATCCACATGATAAGAGACATGGTCAAAGTCTCAGAGACTATTGATACTCAAGAAGAGTTATAGTCTAGACTGTCAAAGAACAATTAAACCTCTCAGAGAGGTAGTTGGGGTGCTGTAGTATAAAAATAATACTTACCGAGAAAGTGATCAGGCCTTGAATAACATCATAGAGACTAGCAAGCTCATGGATAAATTCTCCATACAGGAGAATATTATTGAAGTCAACAAATGTTGAAGATTGAAAGAAAATATGAGACTTTCTTTCTGCATGATATTACACATTTGATGTATAATGTTGTATATAATAGATTTAAAATCCATGGCTTGCATTTTAGAGAAACTATATTTTAGATCTAATCCATATGATGCTACTATGTGTAAGTAGTTGATTGGTCTCTTAAATTATCTAGTAGACTGTTACGGAGAGAAATTCCTATGGCTTGGGGTACCACAACAGACAGCTTGACTCCAGAAATCAATCTTTTCCAATATGCAATAGAAATTAAATGTCTAACACTAAAGGATCAGAACTCATACCTTATTCCTGATGGTTGAAGTAGATCCTCGTTGAGCTTTCCAACTTCAGCTTCAATTGATAGGTTACTTCCTCACCAACAAATAAAAAATACAAGCATTCTATATATCATGGTGTTAGATCTATTCTAGCATATATAATCAATAATGTATAAGCATTTGACATAATCCCATGGATAAAATATTCATTCAAACAAACATTATTGGACAGGAAAATATATTTCTATTAATATAAATCAGAGATTACAAGATACCACCTCTGTCGGCACATCTGCGAACCGGAGAAATTGAATCCCCCACTTGGGCCTCCACCACTTCAATCCTCCATCTCTAGATAGCAAGCTCACAAGCAAAAGGCAAGCTTGGGAAGAACACAAAAGTGATCCAAGGGACAAGGGATGCAGACTCAAGCATAAGTTATGGCAACAATGGACTGTAGTTTCTTTGCTCTCAATTCTCTCTTATGCCTTCAATGTACCAAGGAGTTCCTTATATAGCTTTTCAAAGGGGTAATGAAAGGTCGAATCCGAGGGATCTCAGGGCATATGGAAGGCCAGGAGTCAAGTGAGTTAGATCCATGTCAAGGAAAACTCCAAAAGTATTTGGATTTTGTACACATCCCGATGTACACAGTTTTAGTGGTCAAACCCGTGTATATACGCGATTATAGGTTTAAAAGTCGCGTGTATCATTTTTCACATGTTCTTAGGGATGGTCAGGAAAACATCAAAGGATAAAAAATGGTCCAAGGGGTCTAAGGAGTCTGCAGAGGGACAAGGGAAGGCCATACAAACTGTGATTCACTTGGAGTGGTGAAATTAGCTATAACAGATGCCCTCTAATGTGTGAGGTCAGAGGGGTCATACGATGGACGAAATACATTATAAGTCCATCCCAGAAGTGGAGTGATGAAGGATCCCAAATGGAAAACCAACCACCGAATCAGCATTGTACCATAATACAACTCTGCACATAACTGCAAATACATATAGCAGTCCCGGATACATAAGAGTACAATGGCCATGAATAGGCATGATACAAGATATCACATAAGTGGTCATCGCCACGTACAATATACATAGATCAGAATCTCCATGATGAAGATATACAAAGGACCGTGATCTCCATAATGGCTGAAGATATATAACAGATCAAGATCTCCATAGTGGCTGGAAATATATGACATATACTGGAATCAAGTCACGAGAGCTGAAATCTCATGAACACTGGCACGATCAAGGAGGTAGCATATAAGAGATGCCACTAATCTGGAAAGTCTTCTACACAAACCACTACGAGTACATGTCCTACTATGCGAATAGAGGTGTCGAGGTTGAACATAGTAGTCCATCATTTGATTACCAATCATTAATGTATACCGTTAACAGACGCGAGATCACCCACCGATAATGAAAATGGGAATCAAGGTACTAGAGTGCAAACTAACAAGTGCGAATAAATGTGTTGAGGTCGAACACTTGAGAGGATCCATCGATCAGGGGACATTGATGTATTCCCAAAAGACTGTCGATGGCGAGAGAAACTGCCACTGATGAATGCAAGTCTCAAGGCACTCAGCATGACTCTAGATTCCAATCCTAGAATAAATGATCTGAAGTCGATGGGATGAAATCTATTGGAAGAAGGGCATTAAGGAATCCCCCATCATCCAACACGAGGAACTCAGCAAAGCTGTATAATGTGGAAGGAATCGATCATAAGGTGCATGAACGAGTAACTGTACCGGGAATGGCCGACATGCAAAGTCAAGAGAACTGAGGAATGGCCGACTCAGGCTTCAATTTCCTTCGAACAAGAGCATAACGACATATGGTGACTGAATAAAGGAAACATAGACTCAATATACAAACTGGGACATCTCTGCGACACAGGAGGCATCGACAGAGGTTCCATAGGGACTAGAAGCTTAACCAGTCGGTGGAGATAAACTTAGATAAATGAGTACAAATACTAAAGTAAAACTATAACCCAACCAATGGATGTGATATACCATGCTTTGTTCGAGGGTGACACGACTCGACAGCTGCCAAAGATAACATCTTTCCTTGTCCGGCTTTTTGGTTTTTTGATTTTTTTTGGAATTTTTCATTTATTTAAAAAACTTGAAAAATAATAAAATGGCTTTATAGTTATAGACTAGGAGGAGATGAGTGTCATAAGGGCAAAGAAAATAGTTCCAAGCATTGGAACATACCTATGCTCAATGTAAGGATACATGTGTAGGATATCGACACTCAGGGGAAAATCCCCTCTCGATAAAAAATGGAAACAAGCTGTGAAGGATATAAAAAATGGCTCTGCATGGCTAGACATGAGACAAGCTCGGGCTATATGGCTGAAACACAATGTCAGGGGAGCTGGCATAAAGCTCAATAAGGCAGGCAAAGCTCATGATAATGCATTCACAACTTGATATGAGGGAGTCCTGAGGGAAATAGGCCAACAAAAGATCAAGAGGAGTATGAGTCTCTTGCGAAATGTCATGGCAATACTATACAACGAACTCCCACACCCTAAAGGAGAAAATTTCAGCATGGGAACAAAATGCAAATAAGGCGCTAACTAGGGTACCCATGTAAGGTGAAGCTCTACCACTCATATCATGCCACTTCTAAAACAACAAGAAGGTTCTGTGACATAATAGAGTGGGTTCATACCTAAGGTCATGATGAAGTGGTCATAAGGTCATGCAAAATGCAAATGGTGATGAAACCTAACCTATATGCCAGCTTAGATATGATACCTGAGATCGGCACGAATAGGTCAATCCAACAGCTGAAACGACATTGAAAAAGGTCCTCTACATCATGAATTATGTCAAAACGGTCCAAAATGGTTAGAAAATGTCAAAACTATAGGAAAGGGGGTAAAAATTTCTATAAATAGTAAACAATTCAAAATATTATAAAAAAATTGAAACTTTTACCCATTTGAGTTCAGATTTTCAACAACGAATTCCAGGAGATCCAGCAGGCAGAATCCACTACCGTTTCTTCCAGGTATTTACCCATGCTATTGTCTTCCATTTTAATGCAATTTTTATCAAATTCCATGGTCAATTAAGCTTTCTAGGCCAAACTAAAAAGGGCGTTGCGGCCCACGCAGAAATCGAGGGTTTTTCCATGTATAGTGATGGATATATGTGAAAAATGCCCCCAAAGCCGCGTACATACGCGGCTATTTTGAAAATAGTCGCATATGAGGCCACACATAAGGTTTTTTCAATAATATAATGGACAAATTTGCAATTTCTTGTGCAGGATGGTCCTAGAGTGGAGAGAGTGTGAACATGGTGAGGTAGAGGAAGCAGTAAGGGCCGGTCTAATGGCTCAACAAGCTCTACGTGCATGTAGACTCTACAAGTTTTGGTGTCTTGGTGGTTTGAGGGCCAAACCAAGACTATTACAGATGCTAGTGGATTACTAGGATCCAGACTCGGAGTCCTTCCATATAGATGGGATGTCCCTCACCATAGAGGTGGAGTACATATACTTCATTACCAAGATTTCTAGACGAGGGGAAGTAGTGAACCTTCGTTCTCGTGGTGGGCTAGGAGGTGGCCTGACTATCAACGAGTACATTGCAGTGTACTGCTATCCAGACATCGAGAAGGTGGGGAGTTAGGTCCCTACCAATGCTATACAGGTGCTGGGCCTAAAGGCCATACTATTGACATTGGGTAGGATAGGAGGCTTGGCATCACTCCACCAGGCCTCGCAGCCTTTGATGTTCTACGCAGTGGAGTGCATGAGACCCACGATTTATGACTAGAGCACTACACTACTGAGCAACATGAAACATCAGCTCAGTGAGTGTAAGGCAGGTAGAGTACGGAACTTCAGGTTCAATAGTATAATGAGCACGTTTTTCTTTGAGCATGTTCTAGGATTGAGCCCTAGAGTGGACGTTCCTCTTCACGGGGTTTGAGATCCGGCCCAATGGCGTTGGGAAAATGCTATGCATAGACTGGGGGGTGGTAGGGTGGCCAACCCATATCCAACTGACTTCTTTCCATGGTGGCGATGATAGATAGTTTCCATTGATGACTACCCCTATGCAGAGATAGATTTTCGGTGGGACCTATACATGCCGTTACCACCAGGATCGGCATATGGCGATATAGGTAACGAATATTGACCCTCTTTTTTTTAAAATTTTTGAGTTATTTAATTTTTTTTGTGTTTTCTGATTATATGGAATCAAAAGACATATTTTTGTGTGACAGTACATAGTGAAATCTACCATTTGTGTACATATGTGGGACCACGACGGCCAGAAGGCTTCCCTTGTCATAGACGGAGGGGAAGAGGAGATGACATCATGGGTGTGGATGCAGAGCGGACGCTCCAGAGCATTCATACCAATTTTGTGAGACTAACACATAGGGTTCCCACGGCGCAAGTTGAGGACTTGCCTGAGGCTATGCAGCAGCAGGTGGTGGGTGTACCATGCTCATGGGTACGATTATTTCGATGGCTAGCTAGAGCCGTAGTGACCTTCCATGATCACAACCCTCCTCATCCTCCACAGGATTAGATACCTAGGAGCGTATACATTTTGTACTACCATGTATTATATGTTGGTGGCTCGAAAGCCCCAATTTTGTATCATGACACTATGTATTACCACATTTTGGATGTATATAAAAAGTTTTATGGTGATCGGTTTATTTATTTACATGTGTAAAAATTGTGTTTGTGATTAATTTATTGTGAATGAAACAAATGCCAATCTAACACGTAGTTAGAATATGAGTTAGCAACTTGATTATTATTTCTTGGAATATGTATATATGTTATATTGTCAAATTTCTATTCTAATAATCTCACACGTAAAAATCTTCTTAATAACGTCGTGTCTCTAACATGGTACAAACCATTAAGCTGTGACACTACTAACTCTGAATCAAGACGTACCTCAAGAGAGAGAACGCCATGTGAAATGGCATCCCGTAGAAGCTTAATAACGGCACTATATTCAGCAACATTGTTGGAACATGGCCGCAGACATATGTCTCCTGAAGACAGTACCTGACCCATAGGAGTGTAAATCACCCAAGCAGCAGAGGCTGAGTGTTGAGTGTGACGACTCGCACCATCCGCGAATCCTATGTAGGTGGAAGATTCTATTGACATTTGCTAAAATAAATGGAAACTAATCACAAACCCGATCACTATAAGAAAAAGACCTAACTATACAAAACTGTACAATAATATACAATAACCAGCCTTGGCTGAAAATTATGCATAGTACTTCTTGAGATAGAGCCCATTTCTAGGCTCTGCCAAGGCCGTTCCCTTGTAATCCACTAACTCATAAGCACCCTTCTCTAAGACACGCTTGACCACGTAAGGACCACACCACATGGGGTTAAATTTTCCTGTGCCCAAGGGGTCTTTCGGTTGATCCCACAATAGGACCAAGTCTCCCTCACTAAACCTCCTTGGATGGACTGACTTATCATACTGGACCTTTACGCGATGTTTATTGACCTCTAGAGCCACCAAGGCATCCCGATGCTGCTCATCAAGTTGCTCAAGGTGGACCAAATGCTCCTCCAATGGTGAAGTGTCTGGTAAGAGTTCTACATCTAGTTTCAAAGAAGGAATCTCGCATTCAACCGACAATATTGACTCCACTCCATGTACAAGTTGATATGGAGAAAAACTCGTGGCAGTCTTAATAGCAGTTCTATATGCCCACAAAGCAGGATATAACATAATGTGCCAATTATTCTTGCTTTGCGTGATGGTTTGTTGGAGAATGGATTTGAGTGACTTATTCACTGCTTCTACCCATCCATTCACTTGAGGGTAGTAATAGGAGGAAATCTCTTACTTGTACCCTAAATTTGATGCCAACTCTTCCATCATACGATTCTGAAAGTGCGAGCCATGGTCAGTGATAAGCTCTTTTGGAATTCTGAACCAAGTAATAATTTGGTTGAATACGAAGTGGATGGCTGTATCACAGTCGGATTTAACTGTAGGCATAGCCTCAGCCCATTTCTTGAAGTAATCAACAACCACTATAATATGATGGTGCCCCCCAGTTGAAGCTGGGTTGCAATCCATAAAATTGAGCCCCCACTTATTGAAGGGACCGGAGGTGATAATGCGATGTAACGGGGCAGGTTTTGAGTGCATATTACGTGCAAACACCTGGCAAGGGTGGCACCTCTTGAACGCATCAACACAATCCTTAAAGATCGATGGCCAGAAATAACTTGCTCTCAAGATCTTCTGAGTTGTGGAAATCCCATATAAATGACCACCACATGCCCCTCCGTGGCAATCATTCAGCACTAAATTTGCCTATAAATGAGTTAAACAACGTTGTAAAATGGAATCTACCCGATGGTGGTACAAAGTGTTATCCACTATGAGGTAGTTCTTAGACACGTGACGTAATCGTCGTCATTCATCTTGTGAGAGGTGAGTAGGGCTCTTCAATGTTTGTAAATATATTATGATATCCCCATACCATGGGTCTAAAGTTGAGATTAAGAAGATGTGTTCATCGACAAACGTATCTTCACAAACCAACTCCTCAGCCTCGCTCAAGAAATCCGATATAAGCTCTGCAAAAATTAAAGACTTATTCGATTTTGCCGAAACAAATTCGAGATCGAATTCTTGTAAGATGAAAATCCATTTATTATATTTTCCCCCAATCATCTTTCGAGTGAGGACGAATTGAAATGGATTGACATGGGCTACAACCAAGGTCTATCGAAGGAGAATATAATGTCTCAACCACTGAACCGCATGTACGGTAGCTAAAGCAAGCTTCTCGACATGAGAGTAACAAATATCTGCGTCAATAAGGTTCCAACTCAGATAGTATATGACATGCTCTTTGATATCCTCATCCTCTTGAACCAAAACCATACCAATCATCTCTAAGGATGCGGCCACATATAATATAAAATCATGGCTATAGTCTAGGGGACTAATCACTGGGGCCGATGCTAGGGCTCGCTCATCCCAACAAAAGGGGGTGTCCTTCTTCAAGAGACGCATGAAGCCTTTAGTAAAATTGGAAAAGTTGACAACAAATCTCTGTAAAAAGTTTTCCATGCCTTGCAAACATTGAAGATGATGAATATTCTTTAGGGGAGACAATTGAAGTATTGCCTCAACCTTCAAAGGGTTGACTCTTATGCCCTCTTTAGAAACGATGAATCCTAACAAACGACCTGACTTCACACAAAAGATGAACTTATGAGGATTTAATCTAACCAAATACTGTCGGCATCTTTCGAATACCAATCTCAAGTGATAGGGATGACGCATTCTCATACAAGAATGAGCAGCCAGGTCATCCAAAAATACTTCGATAATTGACTTGAGATCGTGGAAGATCAAGGTCATTGCCCGCTGAAATGTAGCTCCGGCGTTTTTGAGGCCGAAAGGTGATTTCCAATATGAAAAAGTTCCCCAAGGACAAATAAATGCAGTCTTATGTTGGTCCTCAGGTTTAATTTGTATCTGATTATACCCAGAAAAGCAATCCATAAAGGAAAAAACCTCGCTACCTGCACACTCATCCAAAATTTGATCAATAAATGGTGTGGGGAAATTGTCCTTAGGATAGGCACAATTCAAATTGTGGAAATTAGTGCATATGTGGATCGCTCCTTGCTTCTTATCCACTGGAATGGGGTTTGAAACCCACTCCATCAAGGGAACGAGATAGATAAAACCGGCTTTTAACAGCTTTCTATCTCTTCCTTAATCGCGGGTGCTTTCCTCGGATTCACCGCACGTAACTGTTGTCTAACAGGATTAGTGTTGGGGTAAGTCTTAATATTGTGCTCGACAATATGAGGGTCAATACCTGGCATTTCATCGTAAGACCAAGAAAAGATATCACAGAATTCTTTAAACAGCTCGGTGTATTCTAGAATCTCAGCATGGGAACATTCTGCCCCAATATAGACATTCTCTATCCTGCCAGGATCATGAGAGATGTTGATAGGAATTGTTGAAGATATGTTCGCCATGTTTTCGTTAGCAATCTAACCAGGAGAGCTTAACGGAACCATAGGACTACCAACTCTCACACTAAGAACCGCCCTAAAATCCTCACGCTCCAAGCGGTCAAGCTCGAGAAGAAAGTATGATCTATGATGGAGTTCTTCCCATGGTGGCTCAACTCTCAACATAGCCTCAATAATTGCTTTATCTGAAGGGAAAACTATATCAAGGCAGTCGTGTGCATGAGAAGACTGTACTACCCATGTCGACAGCACATAGGGGTCCTCCTCTTCCATCTACGAAGAGGAGGGGCTAGGCTCTGCAACACACTCGAGGTTAGCTTGATAAGCTATCATAGTTGCAGGCAGCAGCATGTCCATCATGATGGGCTCATTTGGAGTACTCAGTGTAGGAAGAATCCAAGGATCTTCCATATGACTCGTGTGAAAAGACACCGATCTCATAGATGTCGAAGCCTCACCGGAAATAGAACCTATCATAAGAATCGGTGCAGGACAACTAAAGCTTCCCATGAGGGATGGATACATGCCTACACCCACACTCCTAGTTTCCAGTTGAGAGTGCTCAACGATTGGGATCGAAGCTCCTGAAGATGCGGTAATAGACGGATTCTTGAATGTCGTTTGATCAATCGTGACTATCTTCCCGTTATGTGGAAAGCATACAACACAAAATAGGGAAGAAGCAACGGCTTGCATACTGTACATCCAATTCCTACCCAGTAAGAGATTGTAGTCAAGGGGCACATCAAACACCTCGACCTCTATCACAATGGTCTTCCCTCCCAAATAGACTTTAAAGGGCGAAAGGATGCCGTGCGGCCTAAATGATCTCCCATCAAACGCAGTTAACATGGTCACTGGTTTAGACAGCTCAGGGGAACCTAGACCCTTCCAACATGATAAAGACATCACAGAAGCAACAACGCCTTCGTTAATCACAGTGCGCTTGACGATCATATTAAGACATTCTACATGAATCAAAAGAGACACATAGTAAGGAAAACGAGGCTGAATTCCTACGGTTTCAAATTTAATCACGGAGGAAGAATCATCATCGTTCACACCAAGGGCAGAAATAAACGCCTTCCTTTACAAAGGACAACTTTGAAGCACTTCCAATGCATACATCACACAAGGAGTGTGACCCAAATTCTCGACAACTAAATAGTTCTGGGCGGCTTGAGTATTTGTATTATGCCCTGAACGCTTAAGGAATCCATTAAGAATGCGAGGTACAACTTCATGTTTATCCATAGGTTTCTCAATACGCAAAGGAGACCCTGGTGGATCAGGCTCTTTTCCTGGGCTGGGTTGTGATGAACCATAATCTTTCGCACGGGTCACAAATTTCACAGCACAGACCATGTTAATGCAACCACGACCACTACTTTCTGATGGATCTTGATCACCACCAGACTGGTCATGGGACTTCAAGTTCATATTTTGATTATGCGGTAAAGGGTTAGTTAGCATAGCTGGGCCTTGTGCCAAGAATCTCGAAGCTTCCTCAATACGAGGGCACAAGTAAGTGAGGTGATCATCCTTACACAACTTGCAAGGGAATTTAACCTTACGTTTAGCTTGCTTGTCCCCCCCAGCATTACGACTGTTCTTGTCATTATTAGCATTCTCATACTTATTCCCACCCTTACGATTATTCTTACCCTTCTTTCTATTTCGTTCGGGCTGCTGGTTACCCTTCTATTCTGATGATTGCACATAAAGTACACTCACCATTTGGGCGGGTTGAGATGAAGCCGAAGCTTGTCTCGAAGCAGATTGGTTGAGTGATAATTGACTAACTTGTTTTGCAACCGAATCTGCAGGTTTCGCACTTGGACAACCCACAATGCCATCGGCATGTGGTCCAGGTTTGACTTTGGGCTTGAAACTAGAACACAGAGCGTTGGGAATGATCTCATATAACAAACCGGACTGAGCATAAATCAAGTCTAGTTCCTGCGCCCTAAAAATTGCTTGTTCCTCAGTCTGCACTCTGGATGTAGAAACATCCTTCTCTATATATGGAAATAATGACTTAAGGAACCATTCGAGGAGGAATTCCGGTGGTATAAAGGCTTTAATTAACCTCTTCTGTCTACTCCACTCTTGAATATGATTTGAGATATGTGTGTCTTTATCCTGTCGAAATGTCGACAAGAGTTCAGTAGCAACATCATAGCGCACTGGTAGCTGGAAGTGATTAAGAAAAGTCATCGCAAGGTCATCGAACAAAGTGAATGCCACCCTAGGTAGCTCTATATACCATTTCACTGCAGGCCTTGTAAGGGTGCATTGAAATTGTCTCAAACGGATCCTCTCCTGGTTTTCCCTCAAACTGAGGTATGTCTGAGGGAAGCTTAGTAGGGACAACTGACCAAGCTGGGTCATGAGCTACAGGATCATTTGTCAATCTTGACAAGTCAGGAAGATTCAACGTCGTGAGGAAAGGGAGCCTAGGATGATGAGGTCGATGGACCGCTCCCTGATTCATATAGGTCTAATTACCACCATGGCCTTGGCCATAGTGCCCTCCTCCTGTTTGACACGTATAGGGTGGTGTGGAAGCACCATAGTGTGGTGGACCTTAACTATTAGGAGCTACAAATCCATAATTAGGAGAGTAAGCAGGTTGTTGATTCCCGCCTCCATAAGGTGAAGAACCCTGTCCATACTGCATCCCATAATAGGGTCCATAAGTCATCACATGAGATGGCCGATGATACACGCCATAAGTAGGAATGTACGCTTTGGAAGTAGGAATATACATTTCAAAAGTAGGAATGTGAGCTCTAGAAGTATGAGCATGACCTCCCAAAACAACGGGTGGTACATGAAGCTGAGACACAACCGGTCTAGTAATTGAAGTACGGACATAACTCGTAGCAACGTTTCATCCCTAAGGACCATGTGAATGAGGTGGAGGGTGAACATTCGAAGAACTAGGGAGAGAGGATGAAGGGAATTGAGTAATCAAGTACGTACTATTCCCTATAGTCACTCGTCTCAGATCTGGTATCCTAATAGGATCACTAACCCTAGACCTAGGAGGAATATGTGATGTAACTTCCACCACCGGGATGGAAGGTGCAATGTGACTAGTGCTTCCAAACCTCTCTGCATGGTAAGGAATGAGAGTGCCCCTAGGCATAGTGTTAGGCTCGAATTCAGATTCGACATGAAATGCCAAATCATGTGTAGGAAAACCAGACATACCATAACTGCCATAGCTAGTGCTGGCGGGTTCAAAATGAGTCTTGGTCCTCTGGCATTCCATAACGGTAATGCGTCAATGGGGAATCAACCCTAGAGTGAGTAGGTCTATCATGCAAAGTTCCTATCTCAAAAATCATAGGACCTATGTCAGCCAAGTTGGGTGAAGGATCATAAGTAGGAGTAAACTCCCCATCGTCTACATGAATGGGAGAAGGTGGTTCAGGAATACCTTCTATATGGTTTCCCATGGTGTGTGAATCAATGTGCGAAATAGTCCACCTGGATTGTCTAGGTCTCTCTCCCAAAGGATGAGGAGAAGTAGAAGGAGAAAGTCCTACTAACTGACGAGAACGGCAAGGAGCCGTACCCGAATCCACAATGACTCAAAAAGTAGAAAAGACTCTATTTACGTAAACCCTAGGCAAGCTGTCATGCACAGAGCAATCACTAATAAAATCTAAAGCCAAATGCAAGAAATCAAGTGTAGGATAAGTGAGCTCCCGAATGAAGCAGGTATGTTTCACCTAGGATAGGCTTGAGACTCCCATACACAACAAGTGGAGGTATGTAACCAATTATTGTGGCCCTCAGCTTCAACATGTAAAGCGACTGTGCTGTCCGACCCCAAATTGGCTGGGACACCCACAGAATAACCCCTACAAAGTACCCCCTCGATATCCTAGGTAAGGCCACTAAGGTCACCTCTATATAATCAATGCTTAGGCAGACAGTCGTAGGCGGGATTGACTATATGGGCAGGGTAGCAAAGCCCGAAACTCTCAAAAGAGCCCCCAGATATGAATACAATCCTGGAAATATCTCCGATGCTACTCAGTTATGATTAGGGGTCATCCCAATCAATAACCACTCACACTGCCTTGTGCTTAACTCCCTTTTCAGAGGAGGATCCTGAGAAACATTGGTTATACCAAGGATTTCACACACTCACCTGGACAGACACATACATGTTGTTGTTTAGTGATCTTAGAGAATTTACTCACAATGAACTATTCCAAGATCCCAAAAACTAAGCTTGTTGGTGCACCCTATAAAAGAAAAGAGTGTAGTTCATTTTAATTTAAGTGTTGATTTTAAATGGACTTGTTACTCAAAAGAGGGATATGGTCATGCAAATAATGGTGTTATGACATAACATGAAGTAAAATGCACACCTAACAATCACTGCAAATGCATTGTGTCCATGAAAACAGGGTATGCTACTACGTGAAATGCACAATTTTTATTCAAATGATGAATGCAAGATTTCCTATATGAAATCCTAACTAATACTCCAAAGCAAATCTAGTGCAAGTACAATGCACAATGCATAATGCAATGCATGATGATAAGCAAATGTTTTTGGATTTTTTGAAATAAAATGAGATACAAAAAGCAAAAGAATACTTCTACAACCCCCAGAATCTGCAAGGACACTCAAACAGTACTCAAGCAAAGCATTAAGGTAAAAGAAATCTAGTGTACTAATCTCAAACAAAAAATCGAAAATGCCATGACAAGAACCTTAAAAAAAAAATTTAGCCTAAAAAAAATGTCTCTGGTCAGAAACAGAGGTATAAACAGACTTAGGTAGTGCCAAAGGAGAGTTAGCAAACAACAAAATTCACCCAACAACCATTTAACTTCCACAAAAAGGAAAAACTAAGGGCATACACGACTGTTCGTAGTAAAGCCATGTGTATATGCAGAAATCGCAGATAAACCCGCGTGTATACGCGACTGTGAGTTAAAAAATTGCGTACAGAAAGAAAGGTGCATAAAACCAAGGAAAATAGAAAAGCTGAGACAAACTTCACACCAATCAGACACTACTAGGAAAACATGCCCCCAGACCCGACACAAAAACAAGAGAGAAAGAGCAATTCAAATTCATTGAATGCCGATAGAACAACCCCCAAAGGACAACTACTAGGAACTCCCCAGTGGAGTCGCCAATTCTGTTACGGAGAGAAATTCCTATGGCTTGGGGTACCACAACAGACAACTTGACTCCAGAAATCAATCTTTTCCAATATTCAATAAAAATTAAATGTCTAACACTAAAGGATCAGACCTCGTACCTTATTCCGGATGGTTGAAGTAGATCCCCGTTGAGCTTTCCAACTTCAGCTTGAATTGATAGGTTACTTCCTCAACAACAAATAAGCAATACAAGCATTCTATATATCATGGTGTTAGATCTATTATATCATATATAATCAATAATGTATAAGTATTTGACATAATCCCATGGATAAAATATTCATTCAAACACACATTATTGGACAGGAAAATATATTTCTATTAATATAAATAAGAGATTATAAGATACAACCTCTGTCGGCACGTATGCAAACTGGAGAAACTGAATCCCCCACTTGGGCCTCCACCACTTCAATCCTTGATCTCTATATAGCAAGCTCACAAGGAAAAGACAAGCTTAGGAAGAACACAAAAGTGCTCCAAGGGACAAAGGGATGCAGACACAAGCATAAGTTACAGCAACAATGGACTATAGTTTCTTTGCTCTCAATTCTCTCTTATGCCTTCAATGTACCAAGGAGTTCCTTATATAGCTTTTCAAAGGGGTAATGAAAGGTCGAATCCGAGCGATATCAAGGAATATGGAGGGCCAGGAGTCAAGTGAGTCGGATCCATGTCAAGGAAAACTCCAAAAGTATTTGGATTTTGTACACATCCCAATGTATGCGGTTTTAGTGTTCAAACCCGCATATATACGCGATTATAAGTTTAAAAGTCGTGTATATCATTTTTTCACATGTTTTTAGGGATGGTCAGGAAAGCATCAAAGGACAAAAAATGGTCCAAGGGGTCTAAGGAGTCTTCAACGGGACAGGGGAAGGCCATAAAAAGTGTGATTCACCTGGAGTGGTGAAATCAGCTATAACACAGACCTATTGTATTTTTATGCTTATGGATAAACATATCTTTGAGTACCTTTTGAGGTACATTAAAATAGGATCTGTATTGTATTGATACATGGTATACCTATTGTGCTATCTAGCTATTGTTTTAGCCTAAGATAAACTATGTATATTTCGGGTTGTATTACCTACTGAGGAGTAGTGTAGCTTGGGAGGCTACCTACTAGGGTGAAATACTTGAACATACAACTATTAGGTGTTAATAGTTAAGGTTTCTAAAAACCCTACATGTGTTATGATAGAACACATTGAAATGAAGTTTTACTTCATTGAAGTCATGGTCTTATAAAGAAAACATTTCAGTACACAGATACTAATGAGTAGATTACAAATTTGTGGAAAGTCGCTATCAGTGACAAAGTTGATAAACTTCCAAGATAATATTGGTATGGCAGAAAATTCCTGGTAAAGAACTGAATGTCTCCCTCATTGAGATGGAGTGTTAAATGTACCACATCAGGAGTCATTATCCATATCTATGTGGTATAAATTCAGGGACTTGTTTTGTATCAAGTGAGGGACTTGTGTTGTATCAAGTCAAGGATTTGTGTGGTATCAATTCAGTGACTTGTGTTGTATCAGATAAAAAACTAGTGTTGTATCAAGTTAAGGACTTGTGTGGTATCAAGTTAGGACATTGTGTTGTATCAAGTCCTATCTATGTCCTCATGTATTGAGGTGGGATGTCTATATTCTAATCGTGTGTTGTATTAAGA
Source organism: Pseudotsuga menziesii (assembly GCA_001517045.1). Taxonomy (NCBI): domain Eukaryota; kingdom Viridiplantae; phylum Streptophyta; class Pinopsida; order Pinales; family Pinaceae; genus Pseudotsuga; species Pseudotsuga menziesii. The sequence continues at coordinate 531,346 of LPNX010190372.1, forward strand.
TTGGATTCTTGTGTTATATCAAGAATTTTAGTGTGTTGTATCAAGATTGCAGACTTTTGTTGTATCAAGTATGGAATTGTGTTGTATCAAGTCAAATGATTCTCATAGACAATACCCTATGAGATGGATATCCTTAATTGGATATGGTTTTGTGTTGTATCAATAATGGATTCTTATGTTATATCAAGAATGGAGAATTGTGTTGTATCAATTCATGAGGATATAATGTGTGATGTATTTCTAGTTATGGTCACTAGGTTCTATAAGTCTCGTTTAGGGATTAACGACCCCTAGAGTGAATTAATTTAGCATATGACTATATGAACCGGGGTAATACATATGATCATCGGTATGAAAACATTCTTCTGAGTATGATCTGATAAGATGGTGAATTAATTAATACATATATGGACCATGCAATATTTAATTAATGATAATGAGATAAAGCATATGGAAAGAGAATGAATTCGAATTGCACATGTATGCCTCAACTGAACCCGAATTATGAAGGACTCAGTTAAGCCTAAGATGTAAATAAATAATGTGTTGGTTAAAGAAGGAAAATATCCTTAATTCATGAAAAGTGTTTGTGCATGGGTGTCACTGATTATGAGTACCAAATACTTTCAGTTAGACTCCTAGCATTCAGTTGAATATTGATTTCAATTCAGTCAGTTCACAATCAGTTCGATCAGTTCACATTCAATTCAAGAAGTTCACATTCAGTTCAAGAAGTTCACATTCAGTTCAATTTAGTTTAGTTCACTTTAGATATCTCACATTTAGTTCACGTCAATTAGCATCTAGTTAAAGCTAAATAAAGGAGGGCACACATCTTATGCATGCGAGATAATCTGAAGTGTCAGTTAGGCACTAGAGTTTAGGAGGGATCTAATGTCCGCATGATAGGAGTTCTAGTGCATGCTATTCTCAGTGAATGTTCCATTTATGATATCAGTTTGTTTACTAAGCCTCAAATTCACCACCTTTTGCATGCTAGGTTGTTTTGGCTTGTTATTAATATGCGAGACATATGGAAAGTTCAACATAGTTTTCATTAAGTTGTTTTTACAAGGTTTCTTTGTATCTCTCTTCTCTATTGATTTGGTGACATATCTTATCGAGAAATCTATTGATGTGTTGTAAATTATTCTCTGTAAATCTATATATCATACTCAAAGAATTGCTAAGTTTTTCATCCTCCGCATTTGGAGAGTTTTCCCAGGGTATATATTGTCTCTTATCATGGTGATTATTTTATGTTTCTGATTTATTATTGAAGATTCATATACCGATGATATCAATAATGATATTTGGATGATTTAAATATTCATAGATGGATGATATAAAGTTTCTTATGTGGCTGATTTAAAGTTTCATAAAGTGTTGAAATTGTTTCATAAAAGTTTTGAAGTTCAAGCATCCCTGATTTTGCTCAAGCATCAACAAATAATTTGTCTATGAATGGTAAGGGAAAGTGATCCTTTTTGTTTTCCTTGTTAATACCTTTGCAGTCCACACAAATTCTCCGCAATTTCCCCCTTTTTTTAGGAACTACCACTAGGGGTGATACCCACTCGCTATTGAAGATCGAATAGACGAAGCCCGCATTAAGTAACTTATGTAACTGCTGTTTGACTATATATTTTAAAGTTGGGCTAATTCTTCTTTGTGGTTTCCTGATTGGAAAAATTTCCTCCTTGATGTAGATATGATTTTTGCAAATATTGGGGTGTATCCCTTTCATGTTCGAGTATGTCCATGCAAAATTTGTGCTATAATATATAGGCACTTTAATATAGATCTCTTCTTGGTATGGCTTCGAGTTTTTATTAATGTTCACTTTATTTCCCAGAAGGATTTTAACTACCTTTATAGTTGCGGGCTCCTGCTCCACAAAAAATACTCGTTTCCACATTGTATTATGATCCTTAGATGAAGCTCCAATAATTTCTTCTTGTTCACCTTCTAAAAATATTTCTTCAAGTACATTATTGTCAGGATAAACATTTTGAAGAAAAATAACTAAGTAAGCATCCTCATCTTGATCTTGAAGTGTTAAGGGAGTCTTTATGCTAATAACTTGTTGTACTACTTGATAAAAAACATCACCCTAACCATCTAACCAGATTGGATCCTGTATATCCATGGAGAGTTTGGAAGGGGGGTAAATAGTGATTTTCTTCTTGTATTGTCCACTGGTTATGGTCATGTCTCCATATCGACATCTTATGTAGGAATCTGCAGTGGCTATCCAGGGTCTTCCAAGGATGAGGGGATATCCATTGAGTTTACTCTTGATTCTATAAATATGAAGTTTGTAGGATATTCCCAATATTCAATGTTAATAATGATTTCATCTAGTATACCCTCTTGTCAGACAATGGGTGTATCTGCTAGATGTAACACAATGGTTGTGGGCCTTATGCAGGATTACAAGTTTAGGGCTATGATCATATCCTTTTTCATTACATTGATTGTGGATCCTAGGTCAGTGATGATTCCTGGAATGGGATTTTAGTTGATACTTACATTGAATTCAGGGATTCTTGGATCTAGATACTTGGGATTTATAGACTTTCCTAACATCAGGTCTGGGTGTTGGACTATAATGTTAACGGTGGGAAGATCCTTTTTCTTCCATCCATGCCTTTTTATACAAGTTTCTCTTATGAACTGGTTGTATATAGGGAGATATATGATAGCCTGAAGCAATGGAATTTTTATATTCAGGTGTTTCAATTCATTTATAATATCATTTTATGTTTCCTCTTGAACTTTTTTTTTAAGTTTTTCAAAAATTGGAGAATTCAGTGTAGTCAATTTTGGTAATGATTTTTCATTTTGTTCCTCCTCATGAAGGTCTATAATTATAGGTTTCCAAGGTTGTTTGATTTGTGTGGGTTGTAATGGGTTTGGTACTATCTTTCTCGACCTTAATTTTACTTCATTTAAATCGATTGTTTCCACAACATAAGTTGTAAATTGTGTTACTTCACTATTGTAAACTTGTTGGTTTGACCGAGTGTTATTTGGTTTAGGAATGGGCTGGGACATAATTGGAGGTGGCCTAGGTGGCTGTTGATTTTGTGGGGATTGAATTATAACATCTTTTTGTGGTTGAGGTCTCCAATTTGAAGAAGATGGATATTGATTTCTAAAAATTATTTGAGATTAATGAAAAGGGTGGGGTTATTATTGGTAAGGATGAGTAAAGTATGGTTGATAGTATGCCATTGGTTTGAATTTGTTGGTGGAGGATATGAAGGGTGTGTTGTTGGATTCAAATTAGGTGTATAGTATGGATTTGTGTGGTTATCGTAATCCTGATTATTCATTTGGAATGGCATAGTGAAATTGTTTCGATGTTGGTTAAGAAGATAGATTTGTTCTACCAAATTTTCTGACCCCAAATCCTACATATTTGGTTTGTATGTAGGAAGTAAAGGGACCTTATTTGTATAATGAATTTCAGTACATAATCCACATAATTCAACCATTTTCAATGGGCATTGACCTTTTTCATGTTTTTTTCTACATTTTGGACAAAAGACGGCTAATGCTTGATTGATCTCATATTGCTTCCTTTTGAGTTGTAGTGCATCAAGTTTCATTTCCAAATATTGAAGAATGTCATCTTTCATGTCATCTAAAAGGTTACCTAGATCAAACTTGGTCAGGGTTGGGACTGGGAATGAGGATCCTGTTACTGGTGAGGCCATGCCCCTTAGTCTAGCTTTTCCTTTCCTAGATCTGAAGTAATTTTTGAATATATGCAAGATATGTTCAGCGGATTTTTCAAATATGTCACCATCCCCTAACAGGTTTAGGATCTCCATGTATTCGTCCCTAATTCCTCTAAGTAACACTAATTTGAGTGATTATTCATCTAGCTTGCAATTAATGGCTCTTTTGTAGCTAAGATGAAACCATTGTGTGTAATCCTCCAAGGATTCTTTTTGTCCCTGTCACATTTTAAAAATATCATTGCTTGTATCTTTAGCCTTGCAGTAATATTTATATTTATCCAAGAAGGTATGTTTCATTTGATCCCATGTGAAAATTCTATTTCGTTCTAAACACACGAACCATTTGAGTGCTAAGTCTTTTCGAGTTTAAGGAAAGAGTCTAAGATTTTTAGAATTGAGGGTGTAACCGAAGGATCTACAGATTACTTCAACATGAATTAGAAAGGTATCGAGATCTTCAAAGGTCAAGTTATGAAATTTTGGAATATTAGCAAGGTTTATGTTTTTCATTCGAGCATCTCCTTGGGGAAGGCTAATGGGAAAGGTAAAGAGTTCCCTGGGATCTTTTTCTTCTTCATACATCGAAGAATATGAAGCAAAATATTATCTCGGTCAGGGTTGTAATTGGAATCGGCTTCGTCAAAGCTAGGAAAGAGTTCAAAGTTGAATCTTGATGAGCTATTTCCGCTCATATGCTAGTTAGGTAAGAAAAGCCAAAGTGCGTCCCTCCTTCGTGTAGGAATTCATGGTAGACAATATTTTGATTATGGATTTATGTTTTGTATTGTTTTTTTTCAATGGATTTATTGTCTTCTCTTAGAGATTTAGCACCTCCCCAAAAATGAAACCAAAAAATGGTAGTCTTCTAATATGCTTTCCTTTTTACAGGGTCACAAGTGAGGAGTCCAACTTTAACTATCAACCAATAGACATACACAATTAAGAGGTGGTGACACTATGTGTGCAAATGCTGAGAGGTTTTTAATTCAAATAGGAGTTTGATTTATGAAGTTCAAGAAAAAATTCAACATGCAAATGAGCTACCCTAGAAAACAATTGAATTCTTGACCTACGAAAGAAAAAAAATCTAGTTTATGAAAGAAGGAAATTTACTCTATGAAAGAAAGAAATATATTCTATGAAAACAAGAAATCTATTCTATGAAAGAAGGAAATAATTGATAATCATAAAATATGATTCTAAGGAAAATATCTAAGATTCATCAATGAAAGTTACTTCTATGAAATTTGAATTATTTCAATCTAGAAATTCACCGAAATCTATTCTTAATATAGAAGCTAGAGTGTAAACTAACTAACTTAACTATTTCAAATGCATGTAAACATAGATATGTCAAATCGCATTATAGACTATACTTTCAGGACTATAGATGAAATATGAAATAACTACAAAAAGTTTTCTACACATCTATAGATGAAAACGTGGGATTCTTTTTTAAGGTTTTGACTACAATGGTAAATAAGATTGATAATGAATTCAAATCATTAAAATAAACTACTGAATGAAAAACATGGTGCATTCTAATTTAAATGGGATTAAGCACAAGAATCATGCTTTACATAGTGTGGGGCCCACCTCACATTGTGTGACAGGATTTGAACTGAACTATGAACTTAGATGTTGCATGAAACAAAAATATGGCATTAGCGGATTCAAAAAGTCACTGTTCCAAAATTCTACTACTGAAAAGTATGAAAAACTAACTGTGTCCTTCACAAAAACGCGAGTACTCTACTTATTACATTTTCATAAATTGTTCTCCTATATCTACTAGAGTGATCTCGAGACTAACTAATCGAGAATATTCCATAATCTAAAAACAAGGAGAGACTCAAAGTCCCTTCAATAAAAATCAAGTTTCTTTGCCCCATCATTTGGACAATGGTGTTGAGATTATCAATGTGATATTCTACCTTGTCTCATGAACCTACATTTAAAATGCATAGGATTCTAACTCACTTGTCATCTTATTAAAAGATGCGTTAAGAAAGGAAAAATCATCACATTCCAACATTACTTAGAAATTAACTAAAATCAGAGCCTATTTACATAAAAGGATGATTTTATTCATTATTGTTACTCCATAACACATAGAAAAGTGGTTTGGTGACTTTAATTGATACCTATATTGTATCCTTATCATATCTGAAAAACTTGACCCTTGTAGACTAGACAAAGAGCTTGTTCTACCCTCCAATGTTGTTACTATTCTCCATAGTACCGTGTTCCTGCTGCAACCACTTCCCCAAAAATTTATAATTTTAGGGCCGCTCCTTAGAATTTTGGTTTAAAGCATTCTTTAGAACTGATTCTACTCTTTGGTTTTTTCATTCCATAACTTAGTTTTTCTTTGAACAAGCTAGAAAAGTATTTTCACTAAGTTACAAAACTCAGCTTTTTCTTCCGACGTGTCGGAAGAAATCAGTGAGTCGAGCTAACAAATCAGAAGAAATTAGCTTTTCTGTCCAATTCTCTTGATCCGATTTTGTTTTGTTTGACGAATATTTATCAGAAACATTTGAAGAGTTTCTATCGATAGTGTTGGCGAAACTCAAAATTTTGAGCCAACACTTGTCACGTCCCCATGCCTCCGACCGGCAACGAGGATGCGACTACTAGCTCTAACAGACCGGGTTAAGAGCCCATGAACATGTACAGGCTTAAATACAATGCATGAATTTCTAAAACAGAATGCTGAGAAGAATGCATGACAGTAAAACATGCACAAATTCAATTGTTCATCATACACAGCCTAATTAATTCATCTTCAACAGCGGAAAACAACATGCATTCACACATTCATTATTTCAACATGTCCATTTCATTTAATTAACAGTAAATATGGAATTGTAGAGGTAAAATACACAAGATCACTTATCTTATGAAAGCTTTGCTCCGCAACCATCTACGTCGCTGCAACGTTCCACCCAACCATAGGCCAGCGTGCTCCTTAATCTCTCAGCAGCGCTGCCACCCCCGAGCTGGGCATGATTCTCCAAGGAATAAGGGAACTAGCAGGCTTACACATAGCCAAGGATGTCCAAAACACACAGCCAAGCCAACAGAGTTGGGTTTATCAGGCCATTAAGGAGCTGATGAAGGCAATTGCTAAGCTGGTGAGCTCCTTACTGAGCCAAGAACACCCACACCAAAACTAGCCTGACCCCTAAGACACCCATCCACACCCAACACAAGGAATCAGTCCCTTCTCTGCTACACAGTCCCTCAGGCCCTGCATTCCCTTCCAGTGCTATTCAGGGGTGATGGAGAAGAAGGCCAGCCCCCTAGTTTTGTCTGTGTGGTCTCTAGCACCAGGTTTATCAAGCAACCAAGCCAAAATCCTTACTCCTCACACAGTCCAAAGACTGACCATTGCATTCAGGCAATCAATTTAGCTAACACAGCTTGAACAGTAAAAAAATGAATTACACAGCCCCATACGTAACAGCAAAAACGGCTCACAACATGGGGGAAAACACACAGTCCTGAAGCTTATCAGGGAAACCAACTCACAGTAGGGAAAAACGTCCCAAATAGCTAGTGTGTGAGACCCAAAGGTCAGTGAGACAGCCAAAAATGTGAATGGCTCTTCACAGTCATGGTGAAAACACATGAAATCACAAAAAACGTGAATGGAAAATGCACCAGCAGCTGCAAAAACGTGAGGAAGACAACCCAGGCCCTGGCATTACAAAAACGACCTCCAATCCATGGGAAAAATGAAGCAAACAGCCAAAATCGTGGAAAGAAAGACACAGGAAAAACTCCAGTTGCTCCCAAAACGTGAGGAAACTGAAAAACGTGAATGCCTAGCAGAATGGCATACGTTTTTGGGCATTTTTCTTGCCAAGGAAGTCAGAACACGTTTTTCAAAAATGGGTCTCTGCCCAATTCGAATTTGGTTGCCCATACTCTTCCCATTCCATGCAATAACTAACTCAACCACATCCTGGCAGAAATAAATGATTGGGGAAAAATACAAGAAAGGTAGTTGACAGTTTGATGGGTTCTCTCATAGAAATTTGGATTTTCCCCATTGGCCCATAGGTTAAATATTTCACTCCCCTTATCCTTAGAAAATCATGCCCCATTCGTTTTGGTTGCCGCGACCGTAGCTGGTTGTGTCCATTAATTAATTATGATGCATATTTACATAATGGCCAACATAATATGTGTCGCATGCCCCGATATTCAATCGGTGACACATTTTAAATCCAAAACATAGCATAACCAATCAATGGTGGGGCCTTGGCCTTTAGCTCCACACCATGATCATTACAATATATACATCATGTACTTTTAATGTAACGGGGTCCAAAACCGGGACATTACATTACCCTCCCCCTTCAATTAGCACTGTCCTCAGTGCTTTACAAAATTGATCAAAATGCTACACTGGCATCGCCTCAGTGTTCCACAAAATCAAACAAAAATGGATGTGCCAACCGCATGGCATCCTCCAGCTCCCATGTAGCTTCTTCAGGCCCGTAGTGCTCCCATTGCACCTTTACCTGCCCTATGGCTCGGTTCCGGAGCATTGTGACCTTCCTGTCGAGGATGCGCATTGGCTCGATTCGGAACTCTCCCTCGGGTTCCACCTGAATCACATCCCAATTTATCACGTGGTTAGGATCGTGTACATATCTCTTAAGCAAAGAAACATGAAAAACATTATGAGCTCTAGTGCTAGCAGGAAATGCAAGTCTATATGCAGCTGGCCCTATTCTTTCGAGCACTTCAAACGGCCCACAATATCTTGGCGACAACTTGGCACAACTCCCAAGCTTCAAGGAACTCTTCCTTGCCCTCACTCTGAGGTAAACATGATCCCCAACACTGAACTCTCTGTTCATCCTATGCTTATCTGCATAGCTTTTCTGTCTGTCCTGTGCTACTTTCAGCTTCTGCCTGATCTTTATGACCTCTTGCTCCATTTCCTTGAGAAATTCCGGTCCAAGCACAATCCTATTCACTGGATTATCCCAAGTCACTGGTGTCCTACACCTTCTTCCATACAAAGCTTCATAAGGACTCATCCCCAAGGATGCTTGATGTCCATTATTATAAGCAAACTCCACCAAGTGCAAGTAATCTTCCCACTTGGTTGGTTTGTCCATCACATACATGCGAAGCATATCTTCAAGCACCTGATTAACTCTCTCGGTCTGACCATCTGTCTGAGGATGGTATGCAGTGCTGAAGTTTAGCTTTGTACCCAAATCTGTGAACAACCCCTTCCAAAAGTTGGAAGTAAACTTGACGTCTCTGTCAGATACTATTGCCTTCGGCAATCCATGCAATTTAAATATCTCCTTCATGAAGATCTTTGCAATGTCACCAACCTCATACGTAGACTTAACCGGTATAAAATGTGCTGCCTTAGTCAACTTGTCTACCACAACCATGATAGAATCATGCTGTCTCCAAGTCATCGGCAACCCGGTAATAAAATCCATGGAAATAACTTCCCATTTCCATTCCGGAACTGGCAAAGGCTGCAACAAACCTACTGGATGTTGATGCTCAACCTTTACCTGCTGGCATTTCATACACCTTGAAATGTACTCAGCCATATCCTTTTTCATTCCTGGCCAAAAGTACTGCCTCCTAGCTGTAGCGATTGTCTTCTGATATCCTGGGTGACCAGAATACGGAGCTTGATGGATTTCATCCATAACAACTCTCCTCAAATCTGCTACATTTGGGATATAAATTCTACCTTTATAAGTGAGAAGTCCATCCTCTTCCAATTTATATCCCTCATACTCCTTCCCAAGACTTTGCTGCTGCAATTTGTCTTTTACCTGCTCATACAATTCATCCCCAACAACATGATTAACAATCTGCTGCCTCAAATCTGATTGGCAAATACTGAGAGATGCCACATGCATTTCCTGCATCTTCCTGCTGAGTGCATCAGCTACCTTATTCTCCCTTCCCTTTATGTGCTTGATCTCGAAATCAAACTCACATAAAAATTCCAGCCATCTTGCTTGCCTAGCATTCAAAGTAGGCTGATCAAACAAATACTTTAGTCCACAGTGATCCGTTCTGAGCTCAAATCTCCTACCCATCAAGTAATGCCTCCACATCTTGAGAGCATGTACTATGGCTGCGAGCTCTAGATCATGAGTGGCATAGTTCTTCTCATGCTCCTTCAGCTTTCTTGACTCATAACATATCACATGGTTGTCCTGCATAAGGACTCCTCCAAGCCCTTGTCCGCATGCATCGGTACATACCACAAAGTCTTTCTCTGGATCTGCAACCTTCAATACTGGTGCACTAGTGAGAAGACTCTTCAACTGCTAGAAGCTTTCTTCACACCTCAATGTCCATTCAAACTTCATTCCCTTCTTTTGCAAAGAAGTGATGGCATGTGCAACTTTGGAGAATCCCTCAATGAATCTCCTATAATATCCTGCAAGTCCCATGAAAGATCTTACATCTGTCACATTTCTTGGAGTAGGCCAATTCATAATGGCTTCAATCTTTTCAGGGTCCACAGATATACCCTCTTCTGAGATAATGTGACCCAAATACTGAATTCTATCTCTATAGAAGTCACACTTGCTCAGTTTTGCATACAACTGATGCTCCCTAAGCACTTGCAATGTCAACCTCAAATGCTCTTCATGCTCTTTCTCATTCTTAGAATAAACAAGAATGTCATCAAGGAAAACAAGAACAAACTTGTCCAAATACCTGCTAAAGACACTATTCATAAGGCACATAAATGTAGCTGGTGCATTTGTGAGACCAAATGGTACCACTACAAACTCATAGTGCCCATACCTTGTCCTAAAGGCTGTCTTATGAATGTCTTCATCCTTGATTCTCACCTGATGGTAATCAGACCTCAAGTCAATCGTAGAAAATACCTTTGCTTCTCTCATTTGATCAAAGATGTCATCAATCCTAGGCAAAGGATACTTATTCTTCACAGTAACTTTGTTCAACTGTCTATAATCAATACATAACCTGAGCGTACCATCTTTCTTCTTTACAAACAAAACCGGCGCTCCCCAAGGAGATACACTCAGTCGGATATACTTCTTGTCCAACAACTCTTGCAGTTGCATCTTCAATTCTAGCATCTCCGGTGTACTCATCCTGTAGGGTGCTTTGGACACTGGTGCTGCTCCTGGCACAAGTTCAATAGTGAAATCAATGTCCCTCTTTGGAGGAAGCCCTGGAATCTCATCAGGAAACACATCCCCGAATTCCTGTAACACCTGATAGTCCTCCAACCTAGGAGTTTCATCTCTCTTTTCCTCCAGAATATGAGCTACATACAACTGGCAATCCTTCCTACAGAACTTCTTCAACTGCATTGCTAAAACCTGCCTCACTGAAATCATCTTTGGAATACCCTTCACAACTACGGGGTTCCCTTCTTCATTCATGCATTCAAAAGTCTTATTGTAACAATCAAGCTTCACCCTATGAGCTTCTAACCAATCCATCCCAATGAGAACATCATAGGAACCAAGCGGTAGAACATTCAGATCTACACAAGTGACCAATCCATTCATGACCAATGGACACTTCTCTACCACTTCACTGACCTTCCTCTTAGTTCCAGTGGCTAACTAAACTAACCAAGACTTCCTATGCTTTACTTTCTTAAAAGCACACATATCCACTACTCTAGGAGTAATGTAACTATGCGTAGAACCAGGGTCAATCAAAATAGAAACAGATTGCTCAGCAATCTTACCTGCTACTTCAACCACAGCTGACTGGTGATCTGCCTGACGGTCCTCCAGTGCTGCATAAATCCTAGGAACTACCCTTGCTACTTGACCCACTATTTCTGCTTCTTGAACATTATAGGCTGGTCTTGCACTCTCATTCTTGAGTGGACAATTTCTGCGCATGTGGGGTCCTCCACATTTCCAACATTGAAGTGGCCCTTTATTCTGTTGTGGATCTTTAGGCTTTTCTCCGGTCACTCCAACTGGTTTACTCGCAGCTTGAGATGGCTGCTTCTGCTGATTCCTGAAGCTAGAAGGTTTAAAACCTTTCTTCCTTTGATCAAACTTCTCATTCTTCTTGTCCTTCCATGCCTTATGGTAATCTGGCTTACCTTTGCTTTGCTCATAGCAATACTTAGCCTTTCTTATTGCTTCTTCAAGAGTTCTGGGCTCATAAAACTCAATTCTGTCTCTATAAGATTGAGGTAATCCACTCAGAAAACGCTGGACCTTCACTTTTTCATCTCTGATGTACCGAACATATCTCAACAGCTCCAAAAACTTGTTAGCATACTCTTCCATGGTCTGCTGTCCCAATCTCAGCTCATGGAACTCCTTAATCTTGTCATCATAATACCTGTCAGATAGGTATTTCTACTTGAAATACTTCTTGAACTGCTTCCACTTCAGTCTCCTTTCACTGATTCTCTTTACTTGCTTGAAGTGTTCCCACCAAATGGATGCCCTTCCGTTCATATTGAATATGGCAACTCTTGCCTTCATGTTTCCCGAATAATCATGCACTTGAAAGTACTTTTTAATACCAAGAAGCCAAGCTTCAGCCTCTTGTCCTGTCTTTACCTCACCATCAAACGTAGGAGGTTTAGCTTTCTTGAATTCATCTCAAGAGCGTTCCCTATGGTGTCTCTTCCTTTTCCTTTTATGGTAAGAAGAACTTGAATCCCCACTGGATTCTTCAGAGTCAGATGACCCACTAGGAGTCCTTCTCCTTCTCCTAGTATTGCTCTTACTGCCTTCTGGCTTTGCTGTATGTCGTCCAGAATCTATCTTCTTATGCAAGTCTGTCAAACTCTGCAACATTGCAGCATTCAACTGATGCTGCTCTTCTTGGGCTTTAATCAGGCTTCTCATAGTGGCTGCAACATCAGACGGTGTCTCTTGGAATCTCCGTCCATTAGACTCAATGTCATCATTTCGATTACGGGCATTTTCTCCCATGGCATCTTCTGCTCTCTCGTAAGAATCCTGAGCATCATACCCGTCATGGGTTCTCATACTGAACCACCTCTAGTTTCGCAACTACACTACCTGGAATACTTCCCTGGAAGGTGTCTATAATTCTGCAAACGTGTTAACGACAACACAATTGTTAGATGCATAATATTGATATAAATCATAATCATTACTTACCTTCGCCTGGAATAATCATAAAATAACAAATTTGCTCAACATAGAATTTTCTTCCTCAAGGAGTGACTGTCTGAGGGGGACGACGGGGGTCAAGGGCAGCGCCCTCGTTTTTTTTTTTGTGTAAATTGTTGATTTTCGCGCAATCTGGCGCATTAGATTGCTGCCTATTTTCTCATTTTCAGCCCTGAAATTCCCCTTAAAAACAACTCAAAAATCCCTCTGAAATTAGTTGAAATCGACCCCCAAAACTATCCTTCCTTCCGCAGTATCGGCTCTTGGGAGCATCAGCACACCCGCTGTATCGGCTCCTCCACCATTCTCCCTTCCACCGAATCGGCCCTTCAACCATTCTCTCTTCCGCCGAATCAGCCCTCTGGAAGCTCTAACCTTCCACCGTATCGGCTCCGGTTCCATTCTCTCCTCCGCCGAATCGGCTGTCGGCTGTATTCCTGATCGGTGGTCGGAAGCCTTTGGAGTCGGGTGGTCTGTTTGTCTTCGCAGCCGCAATGGCGGCTCCCCCGGAAGTTCCAGCCTTCCGCAACGGCGGCCCGCGGAACGTTTTCCCCCCCGATCAGCGCGCTTTCTCTCTTGCGGCATCGACAGTCCTTTTTTGATCGGCCGGCAGATGTCTTCCGCTTCCGCAACGGCGGCTCGCACAAAGCTTCAAACCTTTCGACTTGGAACTTATGTCGGACGTCGGCTGACTCTTCAATCGGGCGTCAGATGTCTTCAGCTTCCGCAACGGCGGGCGGTAACTTCATCAGTTCGCCCGCAACGGCGGACGGAAACTTCCTTCAATGGCCCGACCGTTCCATACTTAGCCAAATTTTTGAAATTTTTCTGCGGCGTCGACGATCGGACGGATCTCGAGTCGGATGTGAGACTGCTTTGCCGGCCGCAACGGCGGATGGAAAGATCGTTGTCTCACCCGCAACGACAGAGGTTAACTCCATGAACCTTTCTGCAATGGTCGGACATCGGGCCACTTTCCTTTCCGATTTCTCGGATACTTAGACCAATTTCGTGGCTTTTTCTCCCTTAACGTGTCGGCGATCGGAGGTCTTTACGATCGGCTGCGGGATTGCTTTGTCATCCGAAACGGCGGGTGGGGAGATCATGAAACCTTCCACTACAGCGGGCAGGAACTTCACAAAACCTTCCGCTATAGCGGACAGGAACTTCCTGAAACCTTCCGCTACGGCGGAAGCTTTACTTCTCCTACCCTTCCGACTGCTCAACATTTCAACAAAAATTTCCCCAATTTCAAAATTTTCACAGTCTTCCACTGGTTTGGCTGGGCAGCATGAAATGTAACCCCTGTTACTGCATCTTGGTGGCTCATGCAGGCCCATGCTGCAACTCAGAAGCTCTGATACCATTTTGTCACGTCCCCATGCCTCCGACCGGCAACGAGGACGCGACTACTAGCTCTAACAGACCGGGTTAAGAGCCCATGAACATGTACAGGCTTAAATACAATGCCTGAATTTCTAAAATAGAATGCTGAGAAGAATGCATGACAGTATAACATGCACAAATTCAATTGTTCATCATACACAGCCTAATTAATTCATCTTGCACAGCGGAAAACAACTTGCATTCACACATTCATTATTTCAACATGTCCATTTCATTTAATTAACAGTAAATATGGAATTGTAGAGGTAAAATACACAAGATCACTTATCTTATGAAAGCTTTGCTCCGCAACCAGCTACGTCGCTGCAACATTCCACCCAACCATAGGCCAGCGTGCTCCTTAATCTCTCAGCAGCGCTGCCACCCCCGAGCTGGGCATGATTCTCCAAGGAATAAGGGAACTAGCAGGCTTACACATAGCCAAGGATGTCCAAAACACACAGCCAAGCCAACAGAGTTGGGTTTATCAGGCCATTAAGGAGCTGATGAAGGCAATTGCTAAGTTGGTGAGCTCCTTACTGAGCCAAGAACACCCACACCAAAACTAGCCTGAACTCTAAGACACCCATCCACACCCAACACAAGGAATCAGTCCCTTCTCTGCTACACAGTCCCTCAGGCCCTGCATTCCCTTCCAGTGCTATTCAGGGGTGATGGAGAAGAAGGCCAGCCCCCTAGTTTTGTCCGTGTGGTCTCTAGCACCAGGTTTATCAAGCAACCAAGCCAAAATCCTTACTCCTCACACAGTCCAAAGACTGACCATTGCATTCAGGCAATCAATTTAGCTAACACAGCTTGAACAGTAAAAAAATGAATTACACAGCCCCATACATAACAGCAAAAACGGCTCACAACATGGGGGCAAACACACAGTCCTGAAGCTTATCAGGGAAACCAACTCACAGCAGGGAAAAACGTCCCAAATAACCAGTGCGTGAGACCCAAAGGTCAGTGAGACAGCCAAAAACGTGAATGGCTCTTCACAGTCATGGTGAAAACACATGAAATCACAAAAAACGTGAATGGAAAATGCACCAGCAGCTGCAAAAACGTGAGGAAGACAACCCA
>LPNX010190372.1:547293-579646 GCA_001517045.1 Pseudotsuga menziesii
AGCATTGTACCCACAGAAACATTTTCCCTAAGACTTATCTTTGTCCCGTGTTGTTTTAGAAGCTTGAAAGAACTGCATTTGATTAGAGGTTTAGGGTAGCCGTGATTGGGGTTTTGCAGTAAACGGCCTTTTTAAAAAATCAAACCTCCTCCCATGGGGTCTCTCATTTTATTGATCAACCACTGGAGTTTTCCCAAGTCTGGTTGCAAGAGAATCTTGGACATCGTTGAGGACTTTCCTATCCTACTAGCCCGACCATGATGAGTTTTTTCTCCACCTTCGTTGCACCATTTTATTTTTTCATTCAAACCATGGATATGCGTATGTCAAACCTATGGGTTTCTATGATGAATTTATGACAAGTCGAATTTTTCTCTGATTGTGACTTGTTCGGTTTATTATTGTGTGCGGCGATGGGGAAACCTTTGGTGGATTTTCATTTCGGGTATCACTGCGTTTCAAAGTTTTTTCCTAGGGTTTCTATTAAGACATTTCCATACTTTTCCCCTTAAGGTTGGTTCTGTCATTTAAGGAGATTTGATGGGTTTTAGGTTCAATCCAGGGTTTCAAGTTTCCCCAAGGTACCCTCAGTTTTGAGTCACAAATCCTTTGCCACATCTTTACTGTTTGTTTCCTTACTCTTTGGAAGTCAAGTCAAGAAGTCTCAACGTGGTGGTGCTTTTAAATGTAAATGAACAAAGATTGTAAACTCCACAGATAGTTAGCATTAATGTTTTGAAGAACCAGAGACCTCACTCCCAAAATAATACTTACACCTGTGTTGATGAGTTTCATTTAAGTTTACCAAACATATAGCCTTGTTGCAAGTGAAAAATGACTAGACAATATTTGGGAGAGATTTCTCTACCTCACAAAGTTACTTTTGAATGGCCAATGATGAACTAGTAAATATATCTATGTTATCCTATATCATAATAAGCACTGATTGCAATCTTACTCTTTGAAAGAAACAATGATTTTTTAACATTGACATCTTAACTTCTCATTTTGGTATTTCATGTTGATATTAATGCATGTTTTTTTAATCACCTTAAATCATTAATATCACTAAGACATCTCTTGCTATGATCATGCTACAGTTTTAATCCTCAGCTCACACCATGCTGAGGAAGAGAGGAAAGAAAAAGGCTAAGGTCACCAAAGATGATTAAGATGTGGAGGTAATGCCTAGGATTGAAACCATATACAAAGACACAAAAGTTGTCATAGGGGCTAAGTAGAAGTTAAACAAGGGTCAAATATATCATATGATCAAAGAGAAAAATGTCCCTGATGTGGGGCTAGAAGACCTACCTTTATACGACAACATAAGAGAGTTAGATATCACAAAGGCAACTATTATACCAAAATCCTGTCACCACCATGTGATAAGACCTTTGACTTACATACTTTCCCTTGATCCCAGCACTTGGAGTGGAAACCCATATTTTTTGTCAATCTTTCATGAAAATACTCAGCACTGTGCTTTCCTCATTAGCCATGAGTGGTACCTTGCTCGCACCACCTATATCTTGTTTACCATAAGTGGTGCCACCACTTATAGCCTTTGGTCCATAAGCATTTTTAACTTGAACCGCTCTGTCATAAGAGGCAAAAGGTGGTACCCTGGGTAAAATGGGAAAAAAGAGAGGTTTCTCGAGGCTTCTAGATCATGAGCCCCGTGTCCTCTCTTATCCCTATCATTGTGGGTTAGTTGAGCTCGAGATCCCCCATCATAGGATCTTAGAGGCCACCTCATCCACAAATCTCTCAACCATCCTTATCCATTGAGCCTTATAAATACAAGCTCATGTCCATGGTTGAGGGGGGAACTATAGATGTATTGTTATGCTGTTGGATTGACCACTTGGCCCAAGCCATTGGAGAGCATAGAGAGAAAAGTTGGAGCTTATGGGGATGAAGTGTTGGTTTCATGGAGATACATGTCGACACTAAGGCTTAATTGGTTGTAAACTTCTCCATTCATCTTAATGCAAAACTGATTTCCATCCCACATTACTGTTGTTGTTGATTTCACATGTAAATGTTGTTGGATTCCTTAGTCACTGACATGGATGAATAGATTATGTTCTGGTAGCTTTGATGTGTTTGCTTGTTTAATCTGATTGCAGGTACATAGGTTTACTGTCGAAGCCTACATTCCAGGTATCTATGACATCCAGGAAGGGTTTTCATCCTTTGTCATTCATTTGTTCTCGATTTGAACCATTCAGACTAGAGGAACAACTTCTATCTGCAGAAGGTGAAATATTCCTTCTTACAAATCTGGCGACTCCGTTGGGGATTGAATATACATATCAGTTGATCTGATCTTCCTCAGTTCTTCAACTCTTGTCTGAATCCAGGCTCCTTCTCCAACTCTCTTCAGTCAGATTTGGTATCTGACTCAATGAATTTTGGTTTGAAACTTCTAGATATATCTAGATCTGAATTATTTTGACCTCTTATGCTCTTTTTTACTCTCAATCTATCAGTTTTTACCATAACCTGGTCTTTTTTTGACTTGATCTGTCGTTCTCTTTGTGTTTTGTATTTTTAAAAGGAACCGTGCTTATGCAGTTGGCGAGAAGCGGTGCCATCGCCTGAACTTAGTTAGCAGCCCGCGGTGCCACCGCCTGAGTCCTATTGGCGAGAAGTGGTTCTGGTCCAGAACCGCTCTGTCAAGATCTGTCCAGCGCGGTGCTAGGTAGGCATCATTCCAAGATCTCTTTTTTCTTATTTTTTGCAAAAAAATTGAGTGGATTTGCTTTCATCCCTGCACTGTCAGGCTTGTGTGTTAGAATCTGATGCTTGTGGTTTGAAATTTTATGGTTTAAAGATTGGTTTGATTGGAAAATTCAAAAGCTAGATTAGGCTTATTGAATGTTCATTCACTTTGGTGCTTGTTGGTTGTGATTGTGAAAGGAATTCTTGTTTTTAAAAAGCTTAGGGTGTTAGTAAGATCTCTTTTCATCTCTGTGATATAGACTGAAAGAAAAACATTTGATTAGCATATAGGTTTCATTTCTTGTTTGCATAGAGAACTACTTTTTCCTCCTTTAAAAAAGAAATTTTTTGACTAAGATTAGGTTATCATCATTGAGCATTGGACATTGGATCTCTGATTGGGTTTACAAGCTTTTAGGCTCTTCATGTTCTTTTGTCTCTTATGCATTTAGTACTATCTCGTCAAAATCAAAATATGGTAGTTTTAAGTTAGATTTGCCTATGTTTTAAGAAAATTGAAGATAGAGTGCATTTGCATGTAGTGTGCTTCTCGTTTTTCTTTTAGGAAAAGAGATTCTTCCCCTTATTATTGCTGCTTGGAAAGTGCTGCTTGTCTTTGATTTTGTGTCAAGATTGTTGTTTGGAAATATTTTTGGTTTTGAAACAAAAGAAAACACTCTCTTTCCCTCTCGTAAGTAGGCATACTGAATGGTAAAGTGAAATATTTTGCATAAGCATACTGCATGGTTTTACTTTTCTATCAAAACACCATGCATTCACCTAACCGTCCACTTTAAAATTAACGGTAGTTATAGGTTAAAATTTACATATCAATTGGAGTGATAGGTTAGAGACGTGTTTAGGCGTCGTTAAGTGTAGGAGCTATCATTATTTGTCTGAATTACATCCCGGGACTCGCGCGGTTCTTCCATGTACCATCGGTATATCAAACAGCCTTTCACGTACCCTTGAGGTATATAGAAAGGTACTTCACATAACTGATTGTATATCGGAAGGTCCCTTGTGTACGGTTATGCATTAGATAACGCTACCACTGATTCGAGCTCCCACGTACCTTGAGTATATCGGGAGACCCCACTAGGATACCTTATCCATCTGAGAAAAGCCCTTTGGCCATCTTGCTTGGAGCCATACACCGAAAAAAACATTCGGGGAGATTACTACGCACGTACCCTTGAGGTATATCACGAGTGGGACCTTCTTGACAATCATGGTGAGAGACCTGACTATCTGAACTCCTCTTATCATTTTAAGTGTGCTTGTTTAACCTATAGCTTGAGTAGGGAAACTTTTTGGTGTGTTTTCTAGTTTTTTAGACCCTAGGTTAGATAGGAACTTGTTGCAACTACAACATTTTCCCAAAATTCAAAAATTTTTGGGACCCTCCTTTTATTTCTTTTTTGCTCAGCTCGGTTTTGTTTGATGTTTGCGCAAGGATTACTTTTATGCCAGCAATGTTTTACGGTTTGAATTGATTTTTCCTTGCCATCAAAATTGTTTTAGACTTTTGAGTCAGGAGTCCAGTTATCTTCACGCCCGCCATTTCGGAAAAGAACTGGACATCAAGATCGATCCAAGGGTTTTTGGTCTCCAATGCACTTTATTATTTGATGGCTGTTTTAAGATCCTTTTAAAACGTTTGTCTCTACGTCTTCCGCCATTGCGGAGGAGGTATTGTGACGCTTCCCAAGGGTTGTATTACCCTCTTTTGATCCCCACCGTTTTGATTCGCAGATCCTTAGGCTTTCAAATTTTGCTGTTGCAGCTCTGGAAGTCTCTATCTTTCCGATGTAGTTTGATTTTGTTTTCCACATGACCGTTATTTTTTGCCAAAGTCATGTTTATTTTTGCTCCGATTTTGATTGGTCTGTGGAACTCGGTGCCTTTTTGGTTTCCACCATTGCGGCTCTTCAACCAACTATTGGTCCGAGACCTTAGTTGGGTGAGCTCCAATGTGAGGTTTATTTGTGGCTCCTACCGACGCCATTGTGGGTTTCCTAACCATTTTATCATCCGTCGTTGCAGAGGCGATACTGACAGGATCGTCGATCCCGTAACCGTTCCGCTTCCTGATTGTTTTATTTTTCCCGCCAATTATGTGTTGACCGCGGTGTATATATTGGGGTTAGGGTATTATCATTTTTTATTGTTATTTTTTCGTGCTATTGTTATTGCTCAAATAGACCAATGCACTTGCTGTCAGTACCTCGCTCCTAGGTGGCTCCGTCGTGGAGGTTTGCGGTTTTTTCTCAACCAGTCGAGCAGCACATTTCCAGGTAGGCCCTTATGCCTGTTTTTCCTTTCCATTTGAATAGTCAAACTGATTCTGTCCGCCTCAGTTAGCTCCTGTCTCAGCGGTTAGTGATTACCTAGGTTTCATTTTCAGCATGTATATATATCTAGGTAAATGGTATGGCTGCCCGGTGGGGGGTTTTGTTGTTTTTCTTGATGATTACATTCATGGCCATTATGAGTTTGCAGCCCGCACTCGACTACTAGGGAAACCGGTGCAGACGGCTATTACACTATCTGCACCGGTATCCTCCAGTTTGCTTGTGGCCGTCCGAGGAGAGCATTTTATTGTTTTCTTCCGAGACGTTGAGGTTTTGGTTCCACAGTATGGTCGCCCTCATTTTTGTGAACCAGGGTCACAATGTGGAGGTTATGCCCCTTAGGATGAGATTTTTAAAATTTGAACACACAGTGAGTCAAATGCACTACCACAATGCAGTATCCTTCACATGGGATTAGGCATCTATTTTCCATGGAACGATTTAGTTCATAGCGCCAAGAGGGGGTTTTGAGACTGTTTTCTCCTTGACGAGAGGAGGGGGATATTCTTCGTTTTAGAAAAACCATGATAGTATGAGTTGATTATGCAAAATCTTTAGTATATGCCGGGTTTATCTTTTTTGGCAGATTGGCTGTGCGCAGGACATTTGGTTTTTGAGTATTGTTTGTTTATTTGCATAGCTGCAATCATGTTTAGTCTAGATGAGGTAAAATGCTCATACATTTTGTCTCCATTTTTGAATATTATCAAGGAATGGCCCAACAGAACTTAAAAGGAATTTCTGTGTATGACAGGGAAATTCTTCAGTATTCGAGATGTCTAAATGGTAGAAGAAGAAGGCTCCTGTAGTAGAGGAGGAACCCAAGGTTGAAATCGTCACCAAAGTTGAACGCACTTACGAAGATACCAAATGCATAATGGGTGTGGAACCCGAATATAAATGGGGGGAATTCTACAGACTAATAGCACACCGGGAGGTACCTGATACAGGTTTTGAGGAGGAAACCATATATGCAAATATAGATAGATCTGCATTGATGAGAGTTGCTACCAGACCTGAGCTTTTTCCATGCTGAGAGGTGATTGGATGGATTCTGCCTAGGGCAGATGTAACGACCATGATTTTGGAAAATGTTGATAAACAGGGTTATGCTGCTTATAGCCCTGGGTATGTATCACTGGCCTACCACTTACCGGAAGAACAAGTGTACCTGACTGAAGACTGGTTAAATAGAATTAATATGGACCTAGTTGAGACACTGAAGAGAATGCTGGTGCCTGGAAAGAACTTTAGGACTAAGCTGTCTGAGGAATATGATACTGCCACTTTAAGAACCCCTTACAAGTTCATTGCCCTGATGTTGAACATGATTTTTGAGAGGGCCCATGGTAAAAGCTTTAAGTTGGAGTGGGTTCCTATCATATTCTATGTGGAAACCCAGGGGACAATGTTCGACTGGTCGAACATTGTATCCAACAGCCTCTTAGCCTGCATTGCTTCAGCATTAGAAGGGGTGTCCCAGAAGAAATCAGAGTTCTACATGATCTCTATACTAATTGATTGCATACTATGTAACCAACCCTTCCCAAATCTAAGGTGTATCTGGGACTGGGAGAGAACACCAGTCTACTAAGCTTACAAGCCACTATGGGCACACAAATACCACAATAACTATAGAGAAGTGTGTGAGCACTTCATCATGCCATTATATACATTGATCTTCTTAAAGGAGTGCAACTACATGTCAGAGGAAGCATTGCAGGTTATTAAAGAATATGCAGATTATTACTTGACAGAAAATGGATTATATTTTAGAATGTATGGATGCTCCAGAGCACCCTCACTACTGCCAAAATATGCCACTGACTATGTAGTGCACAAGGAGGCAGTTAGGTAGGTCTTCTTAGATGTCATAGGGAGATTTTTATTTGAACAGAAGAAAGAATCTTATCATCCCTTACCATTCAGGTTGGGAAGCTATAGGTTCACAAGAGTGAAGAAAGCTGATGAATTTGTGGAGGAATTGGGGAAATTCCATTTTGGGGAAATAAATTTCCACAGTAACGATTCCCGGAACAAAGTGGCAGAGCACTACAAGGAGGTAAATGTACATTTTGAATACACAAGCCACTGGGATAAAGATGAATCAATTTTTTGCAGTGCAGAAAATATAATGGCCTTAAGAAGAAGATTTAAAAAGAAAATTACCACCAAACATGGGAAAGGACAGGATGAGCAGGAAAAGGCAGAAGAGGAAGAAGCTAGAAAAAGGGATGAATATGATAGGAGACTAGCACAGGAAGCCGAAAATTGGCTCAAAGGTGAGGAGGAAGAAAAGAGGAGAGATGGACAAGAAATAGCTAGAAAGGCAGAAGAGGCTTCCCGGAGTGAAGAGGAGAAAATAAATATGGATAAGGAACTGAGAAAGCAGGAAGCAGAAAGACTAAAATTGAAGGGGGAAGTGACAGAGCAATCAGCTTCCAATCCTATAGATAGTCAGGTTTAGGACTTGGGTAATCCTGATATTCAAAATCCTGAGGCAGCTGCTAGCAGCACAATAGGACAGGCTATGGTCCCTACCCTGAGGCTAATCCCTTTCGAGCAGAAGAAAGGTGAGGAAGTACCTAATTTTTACATTATTTTTTATGATAGGGAAAGGAAAAGAATAGTGAAGAGGACCGAGAGAAAGGTCGAGACTGGGGGACAGTCGGGTAGAATGATAAATGATACAACCGTAGTATATGGGACAGACAAGGACCCCAGATTCACCATCAGAGCTGGGGTTGCATTGATCCATGCTTATGAGGACAATGCAGATCGGATATTGACTGATCTTGAATAGTCAAAGAAGTTTGCTACCCAGCTAAAGGACACCCTGAGAAGAGAGAGAGAGGAAAGTGTTAAATTGAAAAGAAAGTTTGAAGAAATACAACATGAAATAAAGTCTTCAAAAGCTGAGCTCTAGTTCCTCAAATTCGAGAAGAGATCTATGGAGGTTTCCCAAGGAAGTCTGGAGAAATTGAAGCAGGAATGTCAAGGGTTAAGGACAGAAAAGGATGAGTTGAAGACGGTATGTGAAAGTATTCACACAGAAAAGGAGCAACTTCTAGGAAAAATAGGGGATTTGGAACTACAGAAAGATACTTTGGAGGAATGTGAGAGGAAATATCAAGGGTAGTATACGAAGCTTAAGGACCAGGTTACCTCATTAACATCAGCTCTAGAAGAGGCTTGGGAACAGCAAGTCAATCTTCAGCCTTTCAAGGAGTACGTTCTGGCACAAAGGAGTAGGATGCACCAGCTGCAATTAGCCATAGAGGAAGAAAGGTGCAAGATCTTGCAGGTAGACAATCGGTTGGAAGAGATTTTGGAAACCTCTTCATATTTTGTAGACAGATCGCAGGACATATTAGAAGTTTGGACGGGGAGAATGGAAAGATTAGAAGAAAATGAGGAAACTCCTGTAGATCTGCCAACAAAAGATCAACAAAGCCTAAGGCAAGACTATGATATACAGGATTTTTCCATAAACACAGCTGAAGAATTCAAGAAGGCTGTCAAGAAGACAAAGGGGGCTTGTGCAGAGTTCTTTAGGAGGATTTTGATTACTTATAATCGCTGCTAGGTTGAGGCTGAATAGAGAATGGATACCTTTCCAGAGCACAACCTGCTCTTAGAGATGTTGAAAAGAAAATATTAGGAAGATGAACAAAGGGTTCAGGACATCAAATCCCTAGACGAGCAGACCCTGAGGAATGAAGTAGCTCATTCCACGGTTAGTGTTCAGTTGCTAGAGGACCAACTTCGCCTGAGCGCAGCCAGAATAGAAGTAATAAGAAATCAGGCTTCTAAATTTGAAATTAATATTCGTTTCTTAGAACCTTTCGAGTTTGAAAGCATTTCCTTAGAGGCTTCAGGGTGGAAGAAGTTCTTGAATAGTCAAGCAAGACCCTCCTCATAATAATTTTATTTGTAATATATTGTAAATTCTATAAGCACTTAATGAAACAAAAGCATGGGAGGTGAAGCGTTGGGGAAGCCCAAGAGTCATTTGTGGGAAGCCAAACAGTTTTGGTCTTTTGTATAAATATAGAAGATTTAGATAGGAGGGAGGACTTTTTCCCAGTTAGATTGGTGAAGACATATTGTAAGAATAACTATTTCTTTTGCAATAGATAATTATAGTTTGCCTATTGGAGAAAGCTTGGTGGAATGTTCAAATGTTGTGCTATGGATTTGTTGAAGAGGAACTATTTCATTTTCAGCTTTTTGTCCATTAACTGTGAGATCGTTCTAACTCTTTGAACCTATGTTCTTGTACGAATGTTCTCTAGTTTATTTTATGAAAATTTCCACTATGAGTAATGAATGTTGTTGATAAACAATTGGCTAACTGGTTGTTCAAATATCTTTAAATGTTCATGTGTTTTGAAAGAAGCATCAGCTATCTATGATTTTTCATGATGCATGTACAAAATACATTACTCATTAATGAATGATAATCTTGCTCCCTAGGGATAGGTTAGGTAGTTAGTTTTATTTTCTTGTTGTGTGTGATTTAGATGCGAGAGAGTTTAAGATGAGAGGTAAGAACCTGCGCATCACATTGTGACCGCTCCTCATATTCTACATCAATATGCATTTTAGATAGGCACTTGCATATCATACTTAAAACTTAAAACACAAAATATACACGGTGGACTGGGCCGTAACCGGTAAAACCTTTTATTTTTGTTACTTGACCTATGGTAGCTAGACCGCAAACCAGACGGATTCCCTACACCAAACAATCATGGGCTAGTTGGGAACGTTGACTAGAGAGAATCCCTTGATATTGTTTCCTGTGAATTTCCAGGCCTCAACAGAACTATAAAAACTGGCTGAGTTAAGACAATGCAGAAGAGTATGGGGCTTGCCACCTGATTTTATTCCTAGTTCAGGAGAAAATCCAATGGAAGCTATCGACCAAGGAGTTGCTACCACCTCCCAGGTGGGAGATAATGTGGTTGCAAAAAGTGGAGGACCATAATCTTCACACTCGCCTCCCTTGGTCCAACAAACTTCTCAAGGAAATACCTCGTTCCATTCTCCCATAGAAGGTCATGTTGATGATACCACTCGTTTGGATTATGGTCCTAATGCTCCTTTTTGGGACACCCCTGTAGGACAAGCCATTGCCTCATTTGGAACCCGTTTAAAATCTTCTGAAGATGAAGAAGAACGTAGGCAATACCACGTTGCCATTTTCTGCGCATAGGAGATTGATAGGAAAATACATGACCTATTAGGCACACCACCATCATGTTCAACATCTGTTCCTGTGGGATACTGTTCACTTGCTGATTATATGAGACCCATTGAACTGATTATAGATCGCACAGTAACACCACACAACCAAGGTCAAAATCCCCCACCACCTCCCATGTTATGTCTGTTCGCAATCCTCCCAGGTCTTTCACACCTGGGGCCCAACCTTGAATTCCCATTTTGTCATTACCTTCTAGTGCCAGGGGGAAACCCCCATCACAACCTATGTTTTCTGGCACCGGAATTGTACCTAGTCAAGGACATACCTCTAATATAGAACCATTTATAGTTTATGTCCCTCCCACCCACACTAATGTGGTTAATCCCCCATCTAGTTCAGGTCATCCCTTGGGGGCACAACCTGTAACCAGTCAATATTTTGGAGGTTATGGTTATCAAATACATGTAGGAAACATTAATCATCGACCTAATCCTACAGGAATTTCTTATGCTAGAATTCCATACCCTAGTGATACTTTTACGCTATGAGGGAAACCTAACTGGTTTTACATGCAAGCTATGGGGGGGAAAGCTATACATACTGCAGAAGGTGTTGTAGGATTGCCTTATGGAGGTCGTCCCCCTAGGGGGCCCAATGGTCCCGGAGGACCTACTAGTTTTCCTCCTCATGGTCCTAGTGGCTTTCCCCCTAATGGCCCTGGAGGGTCTGGTGGCCCTCCTCCTAGCATTTTTGGAGGCTCTGCCGGCTTACCCCCCAGTGGCCCTGGAGGGTCTGGTGGTCCACCTCCTAGTGTTCTTGGTAGTCCTAGAGGCCCTAGTGGACCTAATGGTCTTGATCTTGGAAATCAACCCCCTGTGGGCAAATTTTCTGTTAGTTCTTCATCATAGAAAACTATCTATCTATCCACTTACGGTCCTACCAGTAATTATATGCCATATCAATATTGCCAGTATGTGCAACCCAATCGTCAGTTACCTTTCCTAGCAACTTTGGACTTGCCTAATTTTTCCAAGTTGATTAATGACCCCATTCAACACAATCCCTCATGGCCTCCCATTGTGGTAAAGTTACCATCGAACATGCCAAAGTTCAATGGGAAGCAGGGAGACGATTTGAAAAACCATGTCATGACATTCCATTTGTGGTGCTCTTCAAACTCCCACATGGATGATTCAGTTCGGTTATGACTTTTTCAACGAACTTTGACCGGTACAGCCGTGAAGTGGTACATTGAACTCCCACAACATTCATTTGTGGATTTTGGCTCGTTGGAAACCGTATTTCTTACAAACTTTCAGCTCCCTATTCATTATGAAATGGGTACTAAACTCTTAACTTCTCTGCGACAAAACAACTCCACCCACATATCCCATCATATTCATGAATGGAGAAGCTGGAGAAGGATTATTAAGGCTCCTATTTCGGATCAGTTATTAGCTGATTGGTTTACCAAATCTTTCTTCCCTCCAATTGCCTGCGATGTGGCTATGGGTGGTGCCATTACTGAAGAGCAGGCTATTAGTCAAGCCCAGTACCTAAACTTGGTCTATTTCCAGTCTGGGACTCTTTATGACTTAATTCCTCAAGCTCCTTGCCCAAGCACCGATCCCGCCAAGCCACCAGAAGAAGTACCTGTTGATGGGATTGTTGGTTCAATCTAGTCCTCGTCAGCAACAAAACCTGCCAAGCAGCCCCACACTGCCACCTCTACTCATTCGACTCCTAAGGTTTCCGCCAAGGTCAATTCTATTCAAAGTACTCAAACCTTGGGCAATAATAAAAAGAAGGGTAAAAATAAAAATAAAAAACTTGAAAACCAATAGGAGAATCCAAGACCAACCAACAGTGATAACGATAAAGGGAAAAGAAAGGAAAAATATCCCTATCTACTATGCGGAGGTGAGCATTTCTCAAAAGAGTGTCCCCGTAGGGATGAAATCTCCCAATTTTTGAAATCAAATCCCACATGCGTAGTACTCATGGATCCTTTTCCCTCTCAACAACAACTGATAGACCACATGTCTAATTAGGATAACTCTAGTTCGTCAAAGGAAATTCGTATGATGTCCTCAGATACCATTAATCTACAAACTCGAAGCCAGAATTATGACAAACCCACAGACAAGAAAGAAGATCATTCTTCTTTAGGAAAAAATCCCTCTACTAGTTCTCCTGAATCCTTGTCTACTGTCCCCCTATCCATCAAGAAGCCTTTTCTCGACACGATTTTGCGTCCACCCAAGAGTACTCTTCAGAAGGCTGTATTTAACCCTAATGCCCAAGCTGCTCAATTTTATAATGTAGTTGAAGATCTTGCTCAGGAACCTTGTGCAATGTCTACCTTACAAGTACTCCAAAGTTTCCCTACATAGCGCAAAAACTTGTTGACAACATTAGGAGCTTTAGACCCAGATAATATTAATTTGATTCATTTGAATGTTGAGAACTATAAGTCTAGGTTACCTCATAAAATTTCTTTTCAGATCATTACTAAAGTAGTTGGAAAGAAAGTTTTTCGAACATTTCTAGATGAAGGAGCTTTGAACTCAGTTTTGTATCTGTCTTATTGGAAAGCTCTTGGCTCTCCCGAGCTTGTAACATCACCTACGACTCTCAAGGCCTTTGACAGAAGGGGTCTCCAGCCCCATGGTCTCATATCATCCCTAGCGGTCGAGCTTGGGGGAAAAATTGTTTCCATTCAAGTAGAAGTGGTAGATGCCCCGTTATATTACAACCTCCTTCTAGGAAGAAATTGGTTCTATGCCATGACTACTGTCGCTTCAGCAGTATTCTAAACAGTCCAATTTCCACATCTAGGGAGAATTGTTACCATTGACCAGCTTGATTTTTGTACACCAGATGTTACTACCTCCATGGCTAATAACATCCCCATGTTAGGCCAATCCCCTCCTCCTTACCAGTCGATTGGGGTAGGCATGTTGAAGGATTCATCCCTTATGGGGATTTTTCCATCCACTCCTCCTAGCACGGATATCGCGGAAGTCCATATGATCGCCTCATTTGATTGTGAGCCTAAGGGTAAACAAGTTGTTGAGTCCACCTTGTTGAGTTCACATGAAGCAATGTATGACACCATTCAAACCTTTTTCGACGATCACACTAATGAGCTTCATCTAGTGGCTTCGTCCATTTACTGTACTGGTTAGAACCTTCTCTTCCTATTCTAGATTATCTCTCTGTGGATTTTCCTTCTGATGAGTCCATTATCGAGATCATGAATATAGACAAGTCCATTTGGGAGGATCACCATCATAGATCCATGTTCCTCCCTAATACCAGTGTGGTTCACCATGATTATGCATCCTTGTTTTGTACTGATATTGTCAATGTCCCCCAAAGTCCTATATTGTTGCAAGACACAGATTCTGAAGGAAACCTTTGCAACATTACTTAGATGAATCTGATTGACATATCAGCCAAGCCTGATACCATCGAGCATGTTCATGTTGGGAAGAACTGCTTGGCAAATGAATCTGAAGCATACAAGGCACTTTTCAAACAATTCCATGATATTTTTCCCTGGTCCTATGAAGAGATGCCGGGGATTGACCCATCCACAGTGGTCAATGAGATTAAAACCTATCCCACGGCTAAACCTGTCAGGAAAAAACTAAGACAAGTCCATCCTCGGAAGACCGCAGCTATTAAAGATGAAATTGAGAAACTTCTCAAAGCTAGGTTTATTTATCTTGTACCCCTGACGAAATGGGTATCGAAAGTTGTCCCTGTCAATAAAACGTAGAGCACCATTAAAGTCTATATATACTTTAGGGATTTGAATAAAGCTTGTCCCAAGGACAACTTTCCTACTCCACACATCGATTAGATTATCGACAACTCTAGTGGAAGTGTCATCTTCTCATTTATGGATGGCTTCTCTGGCTATAATCAGATTGAGATATTACCCACCGATCAGCATAAGATGGCATTCATTTTCCCATGGGAAGCCTTTTCATATAAGAAGTTACCTTTTGGCTTGGAAAATACTGGAGCCATGTTCCAGCATGCGATGTCCTATGCGTTTCACGATATTAAACATATTGTTGAACCGTACCTTGACGACCTCCCTGCTCATTCACAGCGATGGGAGGACCACCCTAGTCATCTTAGAGAGATATTCCTGAGATGCAGTCATTATAATATATGAATCAATCTGCATAAATGTGTTTTTTGCATTGAGGTGGGACGTCTGCTAGGTTTTGTGGTATCCAAATATGGCATCCAGATTGATCCTCTAAAAATTGCCACCATTTTAGCTCTACCAGCCCCAACCAATCTCCTTGAACTCCAAAGTTTGCAAGGGAAGTCAAAATTTCTCCGTTGTTTTGTGTGCAAATTTGCAGAGAAAATGCATGGTTATATGCGTTTCCTCAAGAAGAACACCCCATTATTTTGGGATGACCAAACCCAATGTGCCTTTGATAATCTTAGACATGCTCTCACCCATTCACCCGTGATGCACCCCCTGGATTATTCAAAGGATTTTCTCTTGTATATTGCTGCCTCCGCTACTACCATCGCTATGGTTTTGGTGCAGGAAAATCCCAATGGTCAGGAGAATGTGATTTACTATGCCAGTAAGAATCTCATGGATTCCGAAACTTGCTATTCATGTGTGGAAAATTTAGCATTGGCCAAGTCATTGCTGTACAAAAATTTCGTCACTACATTTTTCTCTGCACAACCACTATATTGGCAGAACAGAGCCCGATGTATTAGATCCTGACTTGCTAGGTGCTCGGGGGCAAGTACTCCCACTGGATAGTCATAATTTAGGAGTTTGATCTGGAATTTTCCAAAGCCACATCAAATAAATCCTTGGTCTTTGTCAAGCTCATGTGTGACCTTCCCTGTGCTTCGATGGAATTTGAGCCCAGTGATTCATTTCCACATGAATTCCTATTCCTCATTGGCACCACCGATCCATGGTATGGAGATTTTCTTGTTTATCTCCAAACACAATGATTTCAGCTGCATTTATCTCATGACGATCGCCGCCATATCCATGACCACATGAAATACTACCTCATCTTGAATGATACCTTGTATAGACGTGGGATTGATTCTATTCTCCAGCAATGCCCTACCCATGAGGAGGCTGAACATATGTTGAATGATTTCCACTCTGGATCATGTGGTGGTCATTTATCTATGATGGATGCAGCCCAGAAAGTCCTTCGCACTGGCTATTTCTGGCCTTCCATCTTCAAAGATTGTCATGAGGCTGTTACGAAATTCCCACCTTGTCAACACTTTAATCCCAAAAAGCGCACTCATCCTGCTCCACTACACGGCGTCATTGTCATTGGCCCATTTTCCAAATGGGGGATTGACTTCATGCATTGTAAGCCTACCTCAGCCGGGGGCATGGTTACAACATCATAGCTGTTGACTATTTAAAAAAATGGGCTAAGGACATGCCTACATATGCGGAAGATGGTAAGACTACCGCTCTCTTCTTGTTCAACCATATCATAGATAGATTTGGAGTCCCGCAGTCCATCGTTACTGATCACAAATCCCATTTCCGTAATCAAATGATGGAGGAACTGAGTGCCAAGCTAGGTTTTCACCATGAAAACTCTATGCCATATTATGCACAAGCTAATGGTCAGGTACATGCCATTAACAAAGTTTTAAAAACTATGCTTCGTCGGATGGTTGGAGATCATAAATACAATTGGCACCATGTTATTTTCTCTGCTCTTTGGGCTTATCGGACTTCTGTGAAAACAACCACTGGTTTCATGCCATTCTAGCTTGTCTATGGAATCGAAGCTGTCTTACCGATTCAATGTCAGATTCCATCCTTACAACTTGCCGTCGAACTTCTCCCAGACACTTCCGCAGAGGAAGAAATATTTTTGTACTTGAATAACCTTGATGAGACTCAGAGAGATTCTACCTTTGCTAATGAGGCACATAAGAAATGCGTCAAGGAGCAGTATGATAAATCCATCCATCCTCGTGCTTTTAACAAGGGTGACCTAGTTTTGACTTATGATAAGAGATATGACAATCTAGGGAAGGGTCAGTTCGAAGCCATGTGGTATGGACATTTTGTCATTTATAAGGTTTTAGAGAAAGGAGCCTATGAACTCGTTGATTATGATGGAATCCCTTTTGGGAAACCTCGCAATGGGTTGTACCTGAAAAGGTACTATGCCTAGGTCTTTCTTGGATAGTATATTGTATATATGTATGTTGCTTGGATTTCCGTGTGGTTTTAGTATTTTTAAGATGGTTTTGAGTTTAGTGTATGCATCTATTTATACCATGTTTTGGTCATGTAGATGGATTTCTATGGCTTCACTGATGGTGCTTGTTGCCACACCTTGAATCTTGCCTCAGCTGCTTGGGTTCTCTATTCCCCAGCTGAAGACTTGGTCAGTTTAGAAGTGATGTGTATAGGTCCTGCTACCAATAACATTGCTGAGTATCAAGCAGTCATAAGTTTTCTGAATGAAGCTACCTCCCAAGATGTTCACAATCTGTTAGCCTTGATGGACTCACAACTTGTGGTTTGTCATCTGAACCATGTCTACACCATTAGAAACTTTGTGCTTCTCCGCCTCTTCTAGAAAGTACATTTGTTAGAAAGATCATTTGAAACCATCACTTATAGGAATATCCCTAGGGAACATAATGTAGTTGCTGACTCATTGGCTAATTACATCCTAGACTAGAATATTTCCCATTCATGACATTTAAATCAAACATGGTCCATTGTAAATAAACATCTAAAGACACATAAAACTCATGTAAAATACGTTCACCATTTGAGACATATAAACACCAGGTAAAAGTATGTATGTATGTATGTATATATATATATATATATATATATATATATATATATATGAACAAGTTTACAAAAAATAGGTCACGAGACCTCATCCGAAGCACGTAGGATTTTAGGAAAAACCACCATACAAAATCCTGAAGCTATTAGCTTTCAGTAGATATCTCATGCACTCAATGTCTAGTGATGCTCATGGTAACACATCACTGCCTGAGCTACTCTATGTAGCAGCCTACTGAATCGACCCGGTACTCCCGCTGTAGGTCTCTGATACCTCATAAGGAGGTCATCAATGGAAGCATCTGGGATTATCCAAGTTCAACCTCTCCAGGTTTTCCTCTAACTCCCCAGTGATATCATCGCCCTGTGGTACAAAGCGGGCTCCAGCTCGCCTATCCAATGGGGAGGGTCCCCCAGGCCGCGTTGCTCCAACATCTGCATGAGAATATCTAGGTCTCATTACTTAACATTGTTACAGAGAGAAATTCCTATGGCTTGGGGTACCACAATAGACAGCTTGAATCTAGAAATCAATCCTTTCCAATATGAAAGAGAAATCAAATATCTAACACTAAAGGATCAGACCTCGTACCTTATTCTAGATGGTTGAAGTAGATCCCCGTTGAGATTTCCAACTTTAGCTTAAATTGATGAATCACTTCCTCAACAACAAGTAAACAAGAAAAGCATACTATATATATTGGTGTTAGATCTATTCTAGCATATATAATCAACAATGTATAAGCATTTGAAATCATCCATGGATAAAATATTCATTCAAACATACATTATTGGATAGGAAAAAATATTTCTATTAATATAAAATCATAGATTACAATGAATACAACCTCTATCGGCACATCTGCGAATCAGAGAAACTGAATCCCCCACTTGGGCCTCCACCACCTCAATCCTCCATCTCTCGATAGCAAGCTCACAAGCAAAAGGAAAGCTCGGGAAGAACACCAAAGTGCTCCAAGGGACAAATGGATGCAGACTCAAGCACAAGTTCTGGCAACAATGGACTATAGTTTCTTTGCTCTCAATTCTCTTATGCCTTCAATGTATCCAAAGGGTGCCTTATATAGCTTTTCAATGGGGCAATGAAGGGTCGAATCCGAGTGATCTCAAGGCATATGGAAGGCCAAGAGACAAGTGAGTGAGATCCATGTCAAGGAAAACTCCAAAAGAATTTGGATTTTTGTACACGTGCTGATGTACATATTTTTAGAGGTCAAACATGTGTATATACGCGATAAGGGTTTTAAAAGTTGTGTATAGCAATTTTCACATGTTTTTAGGGATGGTATAGGAAACATCAAAGGACAAAAAATGGTCCAAGGGGTCTAAGGAGTCTCTAGATGGATAGGGGAAGGACATACAAGTGTGATTCACATGGTGTGGTAAAATCAGCTATAACAGATGCCCCCTAATGTGTGAGGTCAGAGGGGTCATACGATGGCCGAAATACATTATAAGTCCATCCCAGAAGTGGAGTGATGAAGAATCCCAAATGGAAGACCAGCCACACAATCAACATAGTACAATGATACAACTTTGCACATAACTACAGATACATATAGAAGTCCCAGATACATAAGAGTACAATGGCCATGAATATGCATGATACAAAGGATCATGATCTCCATAATGGCTGAAGATATACAATGGATCAAGATCTCCATAATAGCTGGAAATGTCTGACACATACTGGAATCAAGTCACGAAAGCTGAAATCTCATGAACATTGGCACGATCAAGGAGGTAGCATATAAGAGATTCCACCAATTTGGAAGGTCTTCTACACAAACTGCTATGAGTACAAGTCCTACTATGTGAATAGAGGTGTCGAGGTCGAACATAGTAGTCCATTGTCTGATTACCAGTCATTGATGCATACCAGTAACAGATGCGAGATCACCCACTGATAATGATAATGGGAATCAAGGTACTAGAGTGAAAACTAACAAGTGTGAATAAATGTGTTGAGGTCAAACACTTGAGAGGATCCATCGATCAGGGGACATTGATGTATTCCCAAAAACTGTCGATGGCGAGAGAACCTGCCACTGATGACTGCAAGTCTCAAGGCACTAAAAAATGACTCTAGATTCCAATCCCAGAATAAATGATTTGAATTCGATGGGATGAAATCCACTGGAAGGAGGGCATTAAGGCATCCCCCATCATCCAACTCGAGGTACTCAACAAAGCTGTATAATGTGGAAGGAATTGATCATAAGGTGCACAAACCAGTAACTGTACCGGGAATGGCCTGCATGCAAAGTCAAGATAACTAAGGAATGACCGACTCAAGTTTTAACTTCTTTTTAACAAGAGCATAATGAGGAATGGTGACTAAATAAAGGAAGCATAGACTTGATATACAAAACTGGGACATCTTTGTGACATAGGAGGCATCGACAAAGGCTCCATGGGGACTAGAAGCTTAACCAACCGGTGGAGATAATCTCAAATAAACGAGTATAGCTCCTAAATTTAAACTATAAACCCAACTAATGGATGTGATATACAGTGCTTTGTTCGAAGGTGACACGACTCGACAGTTGCCAAAAGATAACATCTTTCCTTGTCCGGCTTTTTGGTTTTTTAATTTTTTTTTGGACTTTTTCAAATATTTAAAAAGCTTGAAAAAGAATAAAGCTTCTTTATAGTTACAGACTAGGAGGCGACGAGTGTCATAATGGGCAAACAAACTAGTTCCAAGCAGTGGAACATACCTATGCTCAATGGAAGGATACATGTGTAGGATAGCGACACTCAAGGGAAAGTCCCCTCCTAGTAAAAATAGGGATTCAAGCTGCAAAGGATATATAAAATGGCTTTGCATGGCTAGACATGAGACAAGCTTGGGCTATATGGTTGAAACTCAATGTCACAGAAGCCAATGTAAGGCTCAATAAGGCAGGAAAAGCTCATGATAATGCAATTACAACTTGACATAGGGGAGTCCTGAGGGAAATAGGCCTGCAAAAGATCAATAGGAGTGTGAGGCTCTTGTGAAATGTCATGGCAATACTATACAATGGACTCCCACACCCTAAGGGACAAAATGTCGACATGGGCACCAAATGCAAATAGGGCGCTAACTAGGGTACCCATGTAAGGTCAATCTCTACCATTCAAATAATGCCACTTCTAAAACAACAAGAAGGTTCTGTGACATAATAGAATGGGTTTGTACCTAAGGATATAATGAAACGGTCATCAGGTCATGTAAAATGCAAATGGTGATGAAACCTAACCTATATGCCAGTTTAGAAATGATACCTGAAATTAGCATGAATGGGTCAAGCCAATGGCTGAAACGGCGCTCAAAAAGGTCTGCTACATCATAAATTAGTCCATAAATGGTCCAAAAGGATTAGAAATGGTCCAAAATATAGAAAAGGGGGTAAAAATTTGAAAAAATTTGAAAAATTTCTATAAATAGTAAAAAATTCAAAACATTATATAACATTTGAAATTTTTACCCAATTGAGCTCAGAACTTCCACATCGAATTCTAGGAGATCCAACTGACAGAATCCACTACCATTTTTTCCAGGTACTTACCCATGCTCTACTCTTTAATTTTGATGCAAATTTTATCAATTTCCATGGTGTATTTAGGATTCTAGGCCCATATTAAATGCACACCATGACCCACTTGAAAATCGAGGGTTTTTCCACGTATAGGGTTGGATATATGCTGAAAATGCCCTCAAAGTCGCGTACATTCGCGGATGTTTAGCAAACAGTCATGTATGCGGCCGTGCTCAATGATTTTTAAGTGTTCTAATGGATCAAACTCAAATTTTATGTGCAGGATGGTCCTAGAATGGAGAGAACGTGAGCATGGTGATGTAGAAGAGGTAGTAAGGGTAGATCTAATGGCTCAACAAGTGTTACGTGCAACAATGGACTATAGTTTCTTTGCTCAATTCTCTTATGCCTTCAATGTATCCAAAGGGTTCCTTATATATATTTTCAATGGGGCAATGAAGGGTTAAATCCGAGCGATCTCAAGGCATATGGAAGGCCAGGAGACAAGTGAGTTAGATCCATGTCAAGGAAAACACCAAAAGGATTTGGATTTTTGTACATAGTTTTAGAGGTCAAAACTGCGTATATACGCAATAAGGGGTTTAAAAGTCATGTATAGCAATTTTGACATGTTTGTAAGGATGGTCTAGGAAACATCAAAGGACAAAAAATGGTCCAAGGGGTCTAAGGAGTCTGCAGAGGGACAGGGGAAGGCCATACAAGTGGGATTCACCTGGTGTTGTAAAATCAGCTATAACAAACATAAAAAGTATAAAACATCAAAAAACATAAAAACATTTCATCCATTTTAGGGTTTCTTGCTTCTTACCGATGTCGCCCCACTGTCCACCAAGTGGGAGTGGTAGGTCAGGATCACTGCAGAAGCATAATCCTCCACCATGAGGATCTGATCACAGATCCATCTGAAGAATGGGTCACCGAACTTCACCTTCCCCCTGCCTACTCCTGTATGAGCCATAATCTGGACCCACCTCAGCATACAGGGGTCCCACACTCTCAGGATTCTGAAGACCACCTAAGGTCTCATCTGTGGCACCTGTTGGAAGAAAAAGAAGGCTAAAATGGAACCAAATCCAAAC
This sequence comes from Pseudotsuga menziesii, assembly GCA_001517045.1. Classification (NCBI taxonomy): domain Eukaryota; kingdom Viridiplantae; phylum Streptophyta; class Pinopsida; order Pinales; family Pinaceae; genus Pseudotsuga; species Pseudotsuga menziesii. The sequence continues at coordinate 569,073 of LPNX010190372.1, forward strand.
TGATTTAGCTCTCCCTACCGACACTTAGTCAACTGATATTTGAATATCGAAAGCATGTCTTCCACCTAGTTGAGTATCGTGGGTGCCATAGCCTCTATGGTATATAACATGTGTGCCCTAGAAGCTTGGTGCACACCCTGACTCTTGGCCACCCTTTGCATGGTAAATAGGACAGTCCATAGGGATCCGTCCGTCACTGCTCTGATGGGGATTTTATTCCCCGATCTCCTCATCCTTGGAACATAGTGACAATCTATCAACTCTTGAGTGGTAATATCCCCTCCCTGGGAACCTGTCAGTGAGATGGGAGCACCCAGTCTCGAGAGACCAGTCAAGAAGTAGATGTCCTCTACCTATACTGTCAAAATGTGGCCCCCAACCTTGAAATGTTGCTGCTCCAGATTCCACATCCGAAGTATGTGCTCTAACAACAGCTCATGTGATACCATGCTTGGGGTCTAGAAGAATTTCAGGAGCCCATAGTCTCGTAATGTGGCTATACAACCCACATTTCTTTCAGTGAAGGCAACATCATTGTCATGTTGTCTTTCTTTCCATATCACCATGATTGAGCAAAAAAAACCTGCGAAAAACAATCATAGCACACATTAGAATCATCCCCAATCATTGAAATTCAAAAGAATGGTTTTATATTGCTTGTGTTATCAATTTGAAATCTCCACGACCGACACCTGCTGTGCACCGTTGGAGACAGGAGGTGGCACCACCTGTCAACCTTGTTTTAGGCATGGTTCTAGTGGGGTACTGCGTATCCCGCAAGGGGTATGCGTGGTGCCCATTTCCATGGGTTTAGGGCTTGCCATACAAGCCCAAAACCCCATCAAAACTCAAAATGAAGACTATGAAAAGAAAGAGTAGGGTTGTAGCTGTTACCTGCAACTGACGATGCTAAAATATGACGGTGGGAAATGCCAGTATCAGCTACTGAAGATTTGACTAGGAAAGTGCTCCAAATGCTCTCCACTATGGGTAAATAGTAAAATGATTTGATTTTTTACTATTTACATGACTTATATAGGTATTTTTCGGTTTGATATGATATAGTTTTGATTTAAAATCACTTTTAAATCGAAATTTATCTATCTTAATCCCTTAATGTTCGTCATGAGTGCATTTAACACTTGTTTTGAGTCGATTGCAGGATAGGAGCACCATAGAAAAAATCTTTGGGAGTTTGTTTATGACTTTTTTTGTACTTCCATAAAACGGAAAAAGTTGATGAGCATTTGTTACGACACTTTGGTCACACTCCTTAAACCTAGTATAAAAGGTCCGAGTCCATTTCTGATTCTTTCCAGGCTCGTAAAAATTGACATTGTGTAAAGAAATCTCATGGAGTCTTCTTTCACTTCTTTTCAGGCTCCTTAAACACGAAAAGATCGTTGAGTCTGTTTCAGATTCTTTCTAGGCTTGTAAAAATTTACATTGTGTAAATAAACCTCATGGAGTCCTCTTTAAACTCTTTTTAGGCTCCCTAAATATGAAAAGATTGTTGAGCAATATTGTCTTCTTCACGCTCGTTAAAGCATTTGAAGAGTCATCTCTTCGATGGTAGGTTATCTCTTTTTCGGTTCAGATAGAATATTTACAAAAAAGGAACACTCTAGCCAATCATGACTGGAAGAGTTCTCTAAGGTATGATTTTACTCTTTTTTGGGCCTTAGACACTAAATCATACGAAAAAGGACCCTTTTGGAGTCTTCTTCCATAATCATTCAGACTCTCTAAACATGAACGATACCGAGTTTTATTTCATTGGACTCATCAAATTAAACATTGAGAGACCCGTTTTGGGAACGAACTCCTCCTCTCTCAAGTTCATAAAACATATGAGTCTGGACTTGTCTTTCGATAAGCTATATTGAGTGTTTGTTACCCTCTTTGAACTCGTAAAACTGAAAAGGGGCACTCATCGATCATGATGGGGAAAATGTGAAGGGAATCATTTTGCAAATAAATGGCAGTAGTTTGTCATTACCTTTGAACATGACACTTGTTTGCATATCATGTAAGTCAATTGGGTATTCAGCTGATCTCCATGACGATCCACTTTCATGATTCATGCCACTCCTTTGAGTCTTTCAAAAGAATGCATTATCCACCGTCGCATTGTGTGTTTATCCCATCCAGTCATGCTTCCAAGTCTTTTGTCATGCCGCCCGATGTTCAAAGGGAATTTGAAGAAGTATTACCTTTGCAATCAACACAGTCTTTGTGTCAGTACTTTTGAGTTAGTACTATGGTTACTACATTCACATAATTCCAGAACTATGTTTCGAGTTTCATGTCATCGATGTGGGACTCATCATGGCCCTCCTTCGACAAGACTATTCCCGTCGACATCAGCTCATCATCCGGGAAATAGTCTTAGAAACAATACTTAGTACCTTGAGATATGTATGCATTAATGACAGTTTCTCTCGCTCTCGACATAGGTTCACATCATTGACCTTTGATCGATAGAATTGACTGGGTTTTTTATATCAAGACATCTATTCACACTCAGTAGATTGTACTAGGGTACCTTGGGAATCATTGACATCAATGGTGATCTCCCTTGCACTTGTTAATGGTTCACATCATTGGCTGGTAATCAAGTGGTTTCTACCATGTTTGACTTCATATAATTGTAATCACATGGATAGAATCGTACTTTGTAGGAGACGAGATGAAGACCCTGTGTATTTGTTTAAAGCACTCATTTCTTTTCTCCTAGGTTGCGATGAAGTTTTGTATATCTAGCATGGATCCACATTTGTATGGTCGTGGCTATGCTCAAATTTGGGTATAGATGACATAGATCTACATTGTATTTCTAGTAGCTATGTCCAAGTTTGAGTCCTCTATCGCATGGATCTATGCTGTATTTTAGTAGCCATACTTGTTTATTCCTCCCATGGATCTGCCTTGTATTGGTCTACAGCCATGAGTTGGTTACTTGTGTCTATGAGTCAAAAATATTGATGTACTACAAATTCGTACTTGAAGACATGCTCCAATCGAGCCAACATTTTCACCTCATAGTGAAGACTTGTTCTCTCAAAGCTCTTGTGTATCGTATCCCTCTAAGACTCATGCTTTGGGGGTCATCCTATTATACAAAAATCCTCTCACCACCATGTGATAAGACCTTTGACTTACATACTTTCCCTTGATCCCAACACTTGGAGTGGAAACCAATGTTGTTTGTCAATCTTTCATGAAAATACTCAGCACTGCGCTTTCCTCATTAGCCATGAGCGGTACCTTGCTTGCACCACCTGTATCTTGTTTACCATAAATGGTGCCATCGCTTATAGCCTTTGGTCCATAAGTGTTTTTAACCTGAACCGCTCTGTCATAAGAGGAAAAGGGCAGTACCTTGGGTAAAATGAGAAAAAATAGAGGTTTCTCAAGGCTTCTAGATCATGAGCCTTGTGTCATCTCTTATCCCTATCGTTGTGGGTCAGTTGAGCTTGAGATCCCCCATCATAGGATCTTAGAGGCCACCTCATCCACAAATCTCTCAACCATTCTTATCCACTGAACCTTATAAATACAAGGTCATGTCCATGGTTGAGGGGGGAACTATAGAGGTATTGTTATGTTATTGGATTGACCACTTGGCCCAAGCTATTGGAGAGCATAGAGAGAAAAGTTGGAGCTTATGGGGATGAAGTGTTGGTTTCATGGAGATGCACATTGACACTAAGGATTAATTGGTTGTAAAATTCTCCATTCATCTTAATGCAAAGATGATTTTCGTCCCACATTACTATTGTTGTTGATTTCACATGTAAATGTTGCTGTATTCCTTAGTCACTGACATGGATGATTAGATTATGTTCTAGTAGCTTTGATGTGTTTTCATGTTTAATCTAATTGCAGGTACATAGGTTTACTGTCGAAGTAGCATTCCAGGTATCTAAGACATCTAGGGAGGGTCTTCATCCTTTGTCATTCATTTGTTCTGGATCTGAACCATTAAGACTAGAGGAACAACTCCTGTCTGCAGAAGGTGAAATATTCATGTTTACAGCAACCACACACCCAGAGCTCTTCCCATGTGCTGAGGTAATCGGATGGATCCTACCTCGAACAGACTCAACCCCCGTATGATTATTTCCAACACAGAAGGGCAAGCCTTTGCTTCGTTCACTCTGACATATATAACCAAGGCCTGCAAATAACCCACCCCACAAGTTATGATGACAGATGTCTGGGTGAAAAATTTGAATTTAGACGTTTTTGAATATGTTAAATGGATGATGTTAACAAGAAATCAACTACACCAGAATTTCACTGGTGAGTACGAGACTGCAAGTTTACCCACCCCTTACAAGGTCATAGCCCTATTGCTAAATGGAATCTTTGGCTGGGAAAATGGGAAAATTTACAAGTTAAGTTGGATCACATTGATATACCATGCGGCCATGGAAGGCACCATTTTTAATTGGGTAGATATTGTATCAAGCAGCTTTTCGTCATGTATAATTGCTGCACAGGGAGGCCCGACTCAGAAAAAGTCATAATTTTACATGGGCTCTTACTTGATTGATTGCATTTTATTTCTACACCCATTGCCGAGGCTCAATTGTAGTTGGGATTGCACCAATACCCCCATGTATGCTTCATATCAAATTGTTTGGGTGCAAAAATACTCAAGCTTCTACAAGCTCATGTGCAAAGAATTTCTGATGCCTCCGCATGAGCTAATTTTCCTTAAAGAGTGCAACTATATGTCTAAAGGTTCCATGGAGATCATATGTGAATATGGGGACTATTATTTATCTAAGGAGGGTACTTACCTAAGGATGTATGGAGGATCTCGAGATCCATCATTGTTGCCTAGATACGCCATAGACTATGTAGTCCATAAGGAAGCAGTGAGGCAACTGTTCATAGATGGAGTAGGAAATTTGCTATTTGACATGAAGAAAGCCATTTTTCCACCACTACCATTCTACATTGGAAGCTAGAAGTTCACAAGGCTAAAGATGCATCTGAATTTGTAAGAGACCTAGAAAGTTTCCACTTTGGGGAAAAGAGTTTCCACAAAAATGACTCTTTTGACAAGGGTACAAACCATTGTGGGTTTGTAGGAGTGCATTTTGAATACTCTCATCATTCTGATAAAGATGAGGTGACATACAGAAATGCATGCAACATGACTGCTCTGAGTAAGTGGTTCAAAAAGAAGATCAACACCAATGGAGGAAAATGTAGTTGCAACACAACATAAAAACAAAAGCAACAGGAAGAGGCTGCAAGGAAACAAGAAGAGGATGCTCGAAGGTTGCTAGAAGAAGGTGAGAATCAACTAGCTGAAGAGGTGCAAAGGAAAAAAGAATAGGAAGAAATATTACGAAAGGAATCAAAAGAGAAAGCATGAGAATAAACTGAGAAAGCAACTCAGGAATTGAGAAAGAAAGAACAAGAGGATAAAGATAGAGATGATTTGAACCAGGAAATTGCTCAAGACAATCCGGTGGATCCTCTTGCCTCGTCAAGTGACATGATAATAGGAGGCCACATTCCTCTTGCTGAACTTGGATTAGTTCCTTTCACTCCATCCAAGTATCATCCAGTAGCATGCTGTTAGCTGGAATATTTCACCTCCTGTGGACACCAAGGTGTTCCACTGATCTGAATGGTTCAGATCCAGAAAAAATAGAGGACAGAGGTTGAATATTCTCCCTAGATGCTGTAGATATCTGGAATACAATGCTTTGATAGTCACCCTGTGTACCGGCAATAAGCTCAACATGAAACAGATCAAAGCAGCCAGAACTAGATCTACTAATCTATGCTAGTGACTAAGGAATCTAACAACATATATATGAAATCAAACATCAACAATATATGTAGGACATAAATCAACTTGCATTAAAGAAATATGAAGAAGTTTACAACCAAGCCTTAGTGTTGACATGCATTTCCATGAAACCGAGCATTCTCATTCCCATAAGCTCTGACTCTAGCTCTCTTTATACTCTCCGTCTCGTCTTCCAGAAAGTATGATTCTATCCATGTGATTACAATGATCTGAAGTCGAACATGGTAGAAACCACTTGATTACCGGCCAATGATGTGAATCGTTAACAAGTGCGAGGGAGATCACCATTAATGTCAATGATTCCTAAGGTACTATAGTACAATATACTAAGTGTGAATAGATGTCCTAATGTCGAACACTCTATTGGGGTGCGCACCTTAACGGTCCCTAATTTTGGTAACTTTGCGGTTTTTGTGGAAGTTTGTAAGCGAAGTTGCGACTCAAAATAGTCTTAGGGGTGTTGGGGTTGAGTAAAAGCCTTCTTTTTGTAATAAACCCATGGTTTAAGTCCAGGGTTTAGGGTTCGGGGTGCCCATGGTTTAAGCCCATGGTTTTGTAATAAGTGCACTATAAATAAGCACTCTTGTAAAGAAGTCAGTTTAGGCTTTTGATGTAAGATGAATTGATGCGAAGCTAAGGCTTGTTTTGTAAGAAAGGTTAAGTACCAGCTGTGTGTGCAGAGGGTTTTGGGGGATTAAGAAGATCTGCAGCTATGTGCACAGATATCTGTAGCTTAGTGCGCAGCTTTGAGGAATTGAAGGGATCTGCAGCTGAGTGCGCAGATCAGAACTGTGGTTTTTGTAAAGAGTTGAATAAAACACAGTTCTATGGACGTAGCCCCTAAACTGGGGGTGAACCAAGTTATATCGTGTATTGTTGTTATGTTCTTTTATGCATTAATAATTATAAAACTGATAAGTAAGATCACTGCCAATTACTAACTTCGCTCTGAATTCCCAGTAAAGGTTAAGCAAGGAACTATTTGTTTATCTAACCGCGAAGCTAAATAAGTGAATATCAAAGCTCTGTATTTTATGATTATCATTTGTTAGAAGCTAAAGGTACAGTAATATCCCTCTTCTGCTTGCAGAAACCTGATTCTGCGGCATGCCATAGTTGTTTCGGGTGAGACTGCAACCTATTCGCAGGTTGTTGCCGAAAGGGCCAGCACTGTGGGTCTTTTGTTGGTGCGAAGACAAAAGTATAGAACTCGGGTCTGCTCTAAGCCCAACAAATTGGTTCCGTTTCCAGTTGAACTCAGTATCTGCTCAAGAGGGGTTTACGTCGTACCTCGAGGGCTATGTTTTGGAGATCCTCAATGCAAGAAATCGATGACTGGATTGAAGAGACTTATCTAAACTTTGCTGTACAAGAGAACAAAGATCTGCGTCGTAGTTCAAATTACTTTTTACAAAGTGGTTATCCAGGTTAACAGAGAGAAGGATGAACTTCCAAGAAGGTCAGTTTCCTGATTGGACCCCCGCAAGAATTAAAATATTGAAAAGGGTGAACAACGAGATATCTCGAGCTGTTGATTTCTGGACAACACGAACCCTTGAAGCATTTGCGACAGAGTTCACCATTAACACAAGCGCGTCCTTCAGCGAATCCGAATGGCAGTTCTTCAAAGGACCAAGGGGTAAGTACTTGAATTCATTTAGTTTGAGAATTAAAATGCTATTGGCTGAAAAATGTATATTGCTCATTGAATCAAACTGTTAGATTTAGTATTACTAACCTATGTTTGCAAGTGAAAGTACCTTCGACGAGCAAAGTGGTTTGCTACGAAGTGGAAAAAGGTATAAGGGAAATTTTGAGTCCTATACCCTAGGTTAGAATACCGAGTCTAACCTCGTAAATCCAGCAGCCTCAGAGCCTAAAGAAACCCCTTCTGTTGGAAATTCTCTTGTAACCCCGCAGCGAAGACCTATTATCCCTTAGAACCCATCGCAGTCTGAAAGTAACCCTAGCCTGAGTATTCCTGTCGCAGGTCAGTCTACCTGAGTAAGTTCCCCCCCGCCTAATACCAGTCCCCCCCCCCCCCCCCCCTAGATCCGTGATGGCCCATGTGAATGACGACATTAAGCTCCCTGTTTTGAAAGGAACTGGATCAGAGGATCTAGAACAATTCTGGTTCTTATGCGAAGCAGTGTGGACTACTAAGAACATTACGGATCAAGACACGAGAAGAGCGCAGCTGATTACTTCTTTTAGAGACTGCAATTTGACCTAGTTCATGAAGTTTTCCAGTACTCAGAACCATGTCTTGGCTGATATAAAAGCAACAACGATCAAGGAATTTAAGAAGCCTAAATCAGAGTTGTAGTGTATCACTGAACTAAAGGAAATTCAGCAGAGGCGAGGAGAGTCAGTGTGGGACTTTGATCAGAGGTTCAAAGTTCTGCTAGATCAAGTCAGTTTCACTATTGGACCAGCGTAGCATAAGGAATGGTTCATCGCAGCTTTGTTACCACACATCAAGACTCCACTCATGCAACAAAAGGTTCGGATCAGTAGGAGGCTTTGGAAATCGCTATGAAGCTTGAAACAGCCCCTGTCGAAGATAATTCTGGTATCGCTCAAATACAAGCGCAGTTGGCAGCGATGGCTCTAGAGCTTCGCGATATGAAAAAAGAGAAAGCTAGTCGTGAAGAGGTTAGGTGTACACTATGTCGGACAGAGGGTCATGACAAGGAACAGTGTCCTGCGGTAAGAAATTACCTGAATTCTGGTGCACCAAACCTGTTCAACCCTAGTATTTTATATTGTGAGATCTGTAGGACAACTGGCCAGCATCGACCTGAAGACTGATATCTCCTGCAGAGGTATGTGCAAGTCCCTAAGAACCCTTATTGCAAGTTCTGTAAGTCAGTGGGACACAACGAAGATGAGTGTCGCAGCTTTGACCTCATGAGAGAATGAACTTATGATGCTTATCAGGTACAAAACGATGGCCAAGGGAATGATGGATATGGTTACCATGGTAGTACATCAGGTTGAGGAACTTTTGGAGGTCATGGTCATGGTGGTATGGCCGGCAGAGGATGAGGCCAAGTTGTGTGCTATAACTATAACCAGGCAGGACATCTAGCTAGAGACTGTCGGAACCGAACTACGACATGTCGATATTGCAGAGCTGTCGACCATGTGATTGAGCAATGCCCACAGCTGATAGCCAAGATTCAAGAAAGAAAAAGTGCCCCTACTCAGAATATTCAGCTGATTGCTATGGAGAAACGACCTGTCCTAGCCATAAATGTTGTTACTAGAAGTGGAGCTACGACAGAAGTGCAGAACAAGGAGAAACAGCCTGCAGAGGCTTGGGTCTGTAAGGCCCCCAAAAAAAATCCCAGCATTTGATGTCGAAAGAGAAAAAGAGACATTTATGGAAGCCAAGAGAGACTTTGCTGACCCCAACACATCAGTAGCACCTGTGCACCATCCTCAGCAGTAGTCGCAGCCACAAGAAGCTTCGACGGAGAAAGTAAGTACACCGTCCTCCTTTTTACAAAGTTGTATGAAGCTCTTAAGAAATCAGAATGCTTTAAATGAGTTGCAGAAAGTTATTTCTTCTTGCGAACCTCAGCGAAGTTCTGGTAAGGAAAAAATATTCATAGAGTCAGAAGAACTAGTAGGGAAATGAGATTGAATGCTTAGATAGGAGAGTGTGACATGACTGATGTCATCTTTAGCCTAGGATCAGAAGTAAATGTCTTAACTAAGCAGACATGGGAACAAATGGGAAAACCTATTCTATAATGGTCCCCTATACAGTTGATATTAGCTAATCAACAGAATATTGTGCCCCTAGGAAGACTCCCTAGTGTATCAGTAGATATTGATGGAGTTAGTACGTTAGCAGACTTTGAGGTAATTGAAATAATTGATGACAGCAACCCCTATCCAGCACTGCTAGCCATTGAATGGGAAATAGATAATGATGCAGTAATCAACCTGAAGAAGAGGCATATGACTTTGAAAGGGAAAGGACTGAGAGTCATAGTACCATTGGACCCTTCTCAAGGAGAGAGGTACACTGAGACAGTAAGAGATGAAGACCAGGATTTTTTGGACCATATCTACAATATCACAGTGAAGGAAGAATATTATGTTGATCCTACTGCCGAAGGTATCATGGTTTGGCAGTGTGACAGCTCCTGCATGATAGATTCAGATGACGGCCTAGAGAATTGGCAGAATAGACTATATGAGCTACATGGACATCGATGTGCAAGAATTACCAAGTCTCTCAGATGGCTTAGTTCACAGACAAGAACCTTACCTATTTTTGATGGTTCGACAGACCCAGAAGAGTTTATTGTGCAATTCTCAGAGCAGGTACCAGACTCACAGAAAATGGAGACTCTAGATTCAGCATTCAGAGCCACAGCAGCCAGATGGTGGAATGGTTATAAAAAGTACATTCATAGTTGGGAAGCGTGCCAGAAGTCCCTTTTCCTAAGATTTAGGGACCAACCTCAGGAGGTGCGAAGCAAGTTTAATGGTAATATGAGTCCTTAGGGACATTTGGAGTAATGCTACAAAGCATGGAAGCATGTACCTCGTGAAGAATGGGTACATAGGTTTGTGCACACCCTAGAACATTAGAGGAAATTTGGGGTCTAAAATGGGCATTATAATAAAACATGCCAAAATAAGTTTTTGTGAGTTGGAATTCAAGAACCAATAGAATTTCAATAAAATAAGTCAACCATAATGGTTGAATTGACATATTTGT
>LPNX010190372.1:580005-605356 GCA_001517045.1 Pseudotsuga menziesii
ATAGAAAAGAATTGGTATGCGGAGGTCGAGCTTCGCCACGGTATTGTAAGTTGGGATAGTCTTGTTGATAGTTTTGTGTTGACATTTTCTATTAATGAGGTTTGTCTTGCTTTGGACACAGCTGTTAGGTTGATCCATACTAAAGTATTTGATGATAAAGAAATAACAGAACACCAACCAGATTGGAAGGAACAAGAAGCTAATGCAGTAGAATGTTATAACCTCGCAATTGACGAGGATGACGATCCATGCAATATTAACATTCCTGAGTTAGAAGGACACTGCGAAGTACATGGACCAGCAATTGAAGCACCTGAAGTGACTCAGCCCCTGAAGACACGGACCATAAACATTGGGTTAGAAGAAAACCCTAAGTATGCTACCATTGGAGATTATTGGGATGACGAAATGGTGAGCAAAGTGACCCAACTTCTCCATGAGTATCAGGACCTATTTCCAACAAAGTTCTTAGAGATGAAAGGTATCCTTGGTGATATAGGAGTGATAAAGATCCCTTTGAAACCTAATGCAAAGCCTGTCAAATAGGGCCCTTATAGGCTGAACCCTAAGTATAAAGAAAAAGTCTGAATGGAGCTAGATAAGATGCTTGCTGCCGGAATCATTGAGCCTATTGAAGAGTCCGAATGGGTCAGTCCTATGGTGGTGCAAGAAAAGAAGACTAAGGGAGAAATCAGAATCTATGTTGATCTGAGGAAGCTGAATGATGCCTGTTTGCATGATCCTTTCCCCACTCCCTTTACAGATGAAGTTTTAGACAATGTTGGAGGTCAAGAAGTGTACTCTTTTACTTATGGATTTTCATGTTACCATCAGATTAGAATTGCTCTAGAAGATCGACATAAGACAACCTTCGCTTCAAAAATGGGATCCTTCCAGTATACAGTTATGCCCTTTGGATTGAACAATGCACCTGCTATGTTTTCTAGAGTAGTCATCTCTGCATTTAAGGAATTTATACATAAATTATTAGAAGTTTATTTTGATGATTGGACTATCTTCGGGTTATTAAAAGACCATATAGCTAGTTTAAGACTTATGTTGGACAAATGTAGAAAGCATCAAATTTCCTTGAACTTGAAAAAGTGTATCTTTTGTGCCCCTTTTGGAATTCTGCTAGGTCACATTGTATGTAAGCAAGGATTGATGATGGATCCTGCAAAGATAGCCATTATTGTGAACCTGCCACCTCCGAAGTCTATTAAAAAACTACACACTACGTTTGGTCATACTGGATATTATAGGAAATTCATTAAAGGATATGCTCAGATAACAACCCCTATGGAAAAGCAGTTGAAGAAAGATATTAGGTTTGAATGGACACCTGAGTGTCAAGCAAGCTTGGATATTTTGAAGGAAAAGATGGTAACTGCCCCTATCTTATTATTCCCTGACTGGAATAAGGAGTTTCATGTGCATGTCGATGCATCCTCCATTTCTCTGGGTATAGTATTGGCTCAGTCAGGTGAAGGTAATATTGATCACCCTATTTCTTTTGCAAGTAGAAAACTGTCCACAGCAGAAAAAAAAATTATACTGCTACAGAACGAGAAGGTTTAGCTATGTTTTATGCATTGCAGAAGTTTCGACATTATCTGTTAGTATCTCATTTTAAGATGTTCACTGACCACTCTGCTTTGAAGTATTTGGTTAACAAGCCTGTGGTAGGTGGAAGGATATGCAGATGGTTGATTCTGTTTCAGGAATATGACATTGAGATCATAGTCAAACTTGGAAAACTGAACCTAGGTCCTGACCACTTATCAAGGCTCGAGTCAGGAGAAGAGCCCACTAGTTTGGACGAAGCTCTTCCTGATGCCCAATTGTTTTCCATCCAGATGGTTGATGACTATTTTCAGGATATTGTTTAGTACTTATCTACAGGTTTTGCACCCGCTGAAATGACAACACAGCAGAAGAAATAGATGGTGGTTAGAGCAGCCGAATTTACCTTAATAGCAGGACAACTATATAAGATGGGACCAAATGAAATACTGTGCAGATGCATCCTGGAGCATGAAAAGCCATTAATTTTGGCCGAGGCACACTTTGGAGCAGCAGGAGGTCATTAGGCAGGAAAAGCTACAACATAGAAGATTCTAACAGCCGGATTGTGGTGGCCCACAATTCATAAGGATGCAAGAGAGTATTTCCATAGCTGCGACATCTGTCAGAGGATAGGTAAACCATCCAGGAGGGATGAGATGCCTCTAGTTCCACAGGTAACTTTACAAGCCTTTGACAAGTGGGATATTGATTTTGTTGGACCTATCAATCCTCCTGCGAAGAAATCCAGAGCAAGATACATTATTAAAGCAACTGACTACCTTACTCGTTGGGCCGAAGCTCAACCGGTCAAGAACTGTAGCACTGCTACAGCTACGAAGTTCATCTTCGATAACATTTTGTCAAGATTTGGGTGTCCTAGAATTCTTATGAGTGATCAAGGATCACATTTCCTAAATAAGACTATTGAAGTATTGACTGAATAATTCCAAGTATATCATCAGAAGAGTATTTCCTATCATCCTCAAGCAAATGAAACTGTCGAAGCCTTTAACAAGATCCTTGAACATGCTCTGACGAAGGTTTGCAATGTTAACAAAAATGACTGGGATCTTATAATTCCAGCAGTACTATGGGCTTATAGAACCACCTGCAAGAAGTTGACAGGCCATACACCTTTTAGGTTGGTTTATGGACAAGAAGCAGTCATGCCCATGGAGTACATTGTTCCTAGCCTCAGAATATCTGCTTTCATAGATATGGATGACCCATATATGATGAAAGAAAGGATGGCAAAGATACTAGAACTTGAAGAGGATAGATTCATTGTAGGGTTCCAGCAGCAAGTGCAGAAAGCTAGAGAAAAAGCATGGCATGATAGACACATTAAGAGGAAGCAGTTCCAGAATGGTGATCTTGTGCTTTTATATGACAGTAAATTCATGAAATTCCCAGGGAAGTTCAAGACAGATTGGAAAGGACCATACATAGTGCAGAGAGTTACTGATGGTGGCGCAGTCCAGTTAGCTAAATTGAATGGAGAAATTTTACCTTCCATGGTGAATGGAAGTAGGTTAAAGAAGTATAGGGACAAGCCGGGACCCCTCAATCAGAAGTAGCAGCAAGAAGGGCAGTCTAAGTACCAAGAATAGTTGGCATTGGGTACTAGACTATAATGAAGTTGTTCTCAAAGCTACGAAGTGTTGAAGACTATCAAAGTTTGAAGGTTGAAGTTTGGTTTCCGTGTAGGTCAGGATGGGTTGTAGGCGAATATTATGTCGAGGGTACTCATTGAGGCGAAGCTGAAGTTAGTGGTTGTGTCGAAGAAGAAAGGTGTGTCACAGCCTAAAATGTGACTGACGGGACAAACTTGACTTCGCGACATTGGCACGTGAACTGTCTGTCATGATGAGATATTGGGAAAATCTAGTGCCGTGTGGACCAGATTTACAGCCGTTCCATTAGATTTGGTGTCAGTAATACACCGTGATGACAGATTTTGTTGTGGGATTCTATAAGAAGCTACACCGGCCTCCGATTCCTGCATTGTGCACTTCTTTGAGTTTACAGTTAGCACCATGTCGAATGATCGTGAAGTCCGGGAATTGTTACGAGATTTCAGGGAGAGAGGTCTACAGAACCTTATGAGAAATCCTCCTTGCGAAGAGGCGTCTCCAGCTCCAAAGCAGCCAATGTAGATACGATCAACCAAAAAGAAATTTAAGGCAGAAGTTCGCTCTAAGTGGAACGAAGAAAGGCACAACCCCTCAGGAAAGAATCAGGAGGATCCTAAAGAATGGAGGCATGCTGTTTGTCTTATGCAAAACTACAGTGGCATGCAATCACAGGGGCACCGCCTGTTAAGGACCCAAAGTTGTGGATGGTCAAATGTTCGATAGGACATGAACGGGAGGCAGTTCGAAGGATGGGGTCGTTGATAGAAGGCCCAATGACCCCCATGACCACCATAAATATGATGGAGGCCGACAATAGCACGAGAGATGGTCGTATTCTACTAAGGATGAAAGGATGAAGGATCAAGCAAACCGCGGCCGTGGTAGCAGTAGCAGAAGGGCCGACGATGCAGTTGTAGCAAGCCATTTTCTATCTTTGCCAACAAGATTCTCCCACCAGAAAAGTAGCAGAGTGTCCTGGGACGGGACACTGGTGAGTCTTAGGGGCCTGTTGGGGCACGCACCTTAACGGTCCCTAATTTTGGTAACTCCGCGGTTTTTGTGGAAGTTTGTAAGCGGAGTTGCGACTCAAAATAGTCTTAGGGGTGTCGGGGTAGAGTAAAAGCCTTCTTTTTGTAATAAACCCATGGTTTAAGTCCAGGGTTTAGGGTTCGGGGTGCCCATGGTTTAAGCCCATGGTTTTGTAATAAGTGCACTATAAATAAGCACTCTTGTAAAGAAGTCACTTTAGGCTTTTGATGTAAGATGAATTGATGTGAAGCTAAGGCTTGTTTTGTAAGAAAGGTTAAGTCCCAGGTGTGTGTGTGGATGACCTCTGCAGCTGTGTGTGCAGAGGGTTTTGGGGGATTAAGAAGATCTGCAGTTGTGTGCACAGCTTTGAGGAATTGAAGGGATCTGCAGCTGAGTGCACAGATCAGAACTATGGTTTTTGTAAAGAGTTGAATAAAACACAGTTCTGTGGACGTAGCCCCTAAAGTGGGGGTGAACCACGTTATATCGTGTGTTGTGGTTCTGTTGTGTTGTTGTTATGTTCTTTTATGCATTAATAATTATAAAAATAATAAGTAAGATCACTGCAAATTACTAACTTCGCTGTGAATTCCCAGTAAAGGGTTAGGCAAGGCACTGTTTGTTTATCTAACCGCGAAGCTAAATAAGTGAATATCAAAGCTCTGTATTTTATGATTATCATTTGTTAGAAGTTAAAGGTACAGTAATATCCCTCTTCTTCTTGCAGAAACCTAATTCTGCAGCACCCCATAGCTGTTTCGGGTGAGACTGCAACCTATTCGTAGGTTGTTTCCGAAAGGGCCAACACTGTGGGTCTTTTGTTGGTGCGAAGACAAAAGTATAGAACCCGGGTCTACCCTAAGCCCAACACACTCAGTCAATTTTATCAATCAAAGGTCAATGATGTGAACCTATGTCAAGAGTGAGAGAATCTGTCATTAAGGAATACATGTCTCAAGGTACCAATCATTGTTTCTAATACTATTTCCCAGATGATTAGCTGATGTCGATAGGAAAATTCTCACCGAAGGAGGGCCATGATGAGTCCCACATCGATGACACGAAACTCGGAACATAGTTCTGGAATTATATGTATGTAGTAACCATATGAATGACTCAAAGATACTGACACAAAGGCTATGTGGACTACAAGGGAGACACTTCTTCAAATCCCCTTTGAACATTGGGCGGCACAACAAAAGACTTGGCAGCATGACTAGATGGGATAGACACACAATGCGACAGTGGGCAATGCATTCTTTTGAAAGACTCAAAGGAGTGACATGACTCATGAAAGTGGATCATCACGGAGATCAGCTGAATACCCAATTGACTGACATGGTTGTGCAGACAAGTGCCATGTTCAAAGGTAACGACAAACAACTGCAATTATTTGGAAAATGATTCCCTTCCCATTTCCCCCATCATGATCGATGAGTGCCTCTTTTCGGTTTTACGAGTTCAAAGAGGGTAGCAAACACTCGATATAGCTTGTTAGAAGACAAGTCCAGACTCATAGTTTTTACAAACCTGAGAGAGGAGGTGTTCGATCCCAACACAGGTCTCTCAATGTTTAATTTAACGAGTCCACTAAAAGAAAAATCGGTATCGTTCATGTTTAGAGAGTCTGAACGAATACGGAAGAAGACTCCAAAGGGGTCCTTTTTTGTATGATTTAGTCTCTAAGGCCCGAAAAAGTGTAAAATCATACCTTAGAGAACTCTTCCAGTCATGCTTGGCTAGAGTGTTCTTTTTTCGTAAATAGTCCTATCTGAACCGAAAAAGAGATAACCTATCGTCGGAAGGATGACTCTTCCAATACTTTTACGAGTATGAAGGAGACAAGTACTCGACAATATTTTGATATTTAAGGAGCCGAAAAAGAGTTTAAAGAGGACACCATGAGGTTTCTTTACACAATGCCACTTTTTACCAGCCCAAAAATATTTGGAAACGGACTCGACTATCTTTTCGTGTTTAAGGAGTCTGAAAAAAGATGTGAAAAGAAGACTCCATGATGTTTCTTTGCACAATGTCAAATTTTACGAGCCTGGAAAGATTTGGAAACAAACTTGGACCTTTGATACTAGGTTTAGAGAGCACAATCAAAGTGTCATAATAAATGCTCATCGACCTTTTCCATTTTATGAAAGTACGAAAAAGCCATAAACAAACTTTCAAAGCTTTTTTTTGCTAGAGTTCTCCTATCTTTCAATAGTCTCAGAAACAAGTGTTAAATGCATTTACAACTAGAATTAGGAACTACGACAGATAAATTTTGATCAAAATATGTTTTTACATCAAAACTATAGTGATTCAGACCCAAAAATGCCTATATAAGCCAAGTAAATAGTAAAAAATCAAAGCATTTTACTATTTACCTCTAGCAGAGAGCACTTGGAGCATTTTCTTAGCCAGATCTTCCACAGCTGATACATAGAGCTTCCACCGTCCGTTTTCAGCATCGTCAGTTGCATGTAATAGCTAAGACCCTTATCTTTCATTTCATAGCATCTATTTTGAGGTTTGGGGGGGTTTTGGGCCCATATGGTGAGCCTTAAAACTCAAAATGTGGGCACCACAGCTACCCCTTGCGGGATACGCGGTTCCACCATAGAACCGCACTGACAATATAGCGGATAGGCGATGCCACCACCTGTCTCCAACGGTGCACAGGCGGTGCCGACCGTGGATAAGTTAAACAAATATTATGGGAAAAATAACTTCATTATTTTGATTATTAATGATTTAAGGATGATTTTAATGCATACCATTGTGGTTTTGGCAAGTCTAGATCGCTCAAAACATGGTGATATAGAAGGAAAGAACTCATGACAATGAGGATGTTGTTGCTAAGAGAAATGCGGGTTGTATAGCCACATTATGGGACTATGGGCTCTTGAATTTCTTCCGTACCCCAAGCATGGTGTCACATGAATGGCTACTAGAACACATACTACAAATGTGGAATCCATAGCAGTAGTATTTTGAGGTAGGGGCACACATACTTACAGTGGAGATAGAGGATATCAAATTCCTGACTGGTTTATCAAGATGGGGTGCCCCCATCTCACTGACAGGTTCCCGTGGTAGGGACATTACTACCAGAGAGCTTATAGATTGACACTATGCACCAGGAACAAATACATCATGGAAGAAGATTCCCATCAAGGTAGTGACAGATAGGGCTCTATGGACCATCCTGTTTACCATGTAGAGGGTGGCTGAGAGTCATGGTGTACACCAGACTTCCACAGCACACATGTTGTATGCCATCGAGGCTATGGCACCCATGGTGTTCAACTGGGTTGAAGCAATGCTTCCAATCTTCAAGGACTAGCTGACTAAGTGTCGGTAAGGAGAGCTTAAGCAGTTCTGCTTTGGTTCCATTTTATCCTGCTTCTTCTTCGAGTAGGTTCCACAGATGAGGCCACAGGTGACCTTCTGGAGTCTGAGAGCAAGGGACCCCCGTATGCTGAGGTGGGTCTAGGTCATGGCTTACACAGGAGTGGGTAGGGGAAGGGTGAACTTCGGTGATCCATTATTCAGATGGCTACAGGATCAAATCCTCATGGTTGAGGACTATGCTTACGCAGGCACGTACTTCACAAGAGATCCTGACCTACCACTCCCACCTGGCAGACAGTGGGGTGACCTCGGTAAGAAGCAAGAAACCCTAAAATAGATGAAATGTTTTTATGTTTTATATTTTTTTGTTAAGTGATGAGACCTGTATATCCTCATGCAGATGTTGGAGCAGCGTGACATGGAGGAGCATCTTCATTGGATAGGCGAGCAGTAGCTCGATTTGCACCACAGGGTGATGATATCACCAGGGAGCTGGAGGAGAACCTGGAGAGGTTGAATTTGGACATCCCAGATGCTGACATAGATGACCTCCCAATGAGATATCAGAGATCCACAACGGGAGTACCAGGCCGATTCAGTAGGCTGCTGTACAGGGTGGCTCGAGCAGTGATGTGCTATCATGAGCACCACTAGTGTACCAGATATGTACTGAAAGCTGATAGCTTTAGGATTTTGTATGATGATTTTTCCTGAAAGCCTACATGCTTCAGAGGAGGTCTCAGGACCTATTTTTTGTAAACTTTTCGTATATATATACAGAGTTTTACATGGTGTTTATATGTTTCAAATGGAAAATGCATTTTCTATGAGTTTTACGCATCTCAAAATGTTTATTTACAATGGAACATGTTTTATTTTCCATCATGAATGGGCAATATGCTAGTCTAGGATGTAGTTAGCCAATGAGTCAGCAACTACATTATGTTCCCTAGGGATATGCCTATAAATAATAGTTTCAAATGGTCTTTCTAAAAATGCACTCTTTGAAAATGGTGGAGGAGTACCGGGTTCCTAATGGTGTAGACATGGTTCAAATGATGAACCACGAGTTGTGAGTCCATCAAGACTACTACATTACGAACATCCTGGGAGGCAGCTTCAGCCAGAAGACCAATGACTGCTTCATACTCAACGATGTTATTAGTAGAGGGACCTATACCAACCGCTCCTGAACTGACCAAATCTTCAGCCGAGGAATAGAGAACCCAAGCAGCCGAGGCGAGATTCAAGGTGTGGTGGCAAGCACCATCAACGAAACTGTAGAAAGCCATCTACATGACCTAAACATGGTATAAACAGATGTGGACATGAAGCCCAAAACCATCTTGAAAATACTAAAAGCACACTGAAAGCCAATCAATATACATATATACAAGATACTACCCAAGAAAACCTAGGCATAGTACCTTTTCAGGTACAACCCATTGCGAGGTTGCCCCAAATGGATCCCATCATAGTCAATGAGCTCGTAAGCTCCTTTCTCTAACAACTTGGAAATAATGAAAGGTCTGTACCACATGGACCCAAACTTTCCCTTCCCTAGTTTGTCGTATCTCTGGTAATAAGTCAAGACTGGGTAACCCTCGTTAAAGACATGAGGCTGGATGGATTTGTCATACTGTGCCTTGATGTGTTTCTTATGCGCCTCATTAGCTAAGGCAGCATCTCTACGAGTCTCGTCAAGGTTATTCAAGTATAAAAATATTTCTTCCTCTGCGGAAGTGTCTGGTAAAAGTTTGACGGCAAGTTGTAAAGATGGAATCTGACATTGGATGGGTAAGACAGCTTCAAGTCCATAGACAAGATGGAATAGTGCGAAACTAGTAGCTGTTTTCATAGAAGTCTGATAAGCCTAGAGAGCGGAGATAAGAACATGGTGCCAGTTGGATTTATGATCTCCAACCATATGACGAAGCATAGTTTTCAAAAATTTGTTAATGGCCTCTTCCTGACCATTAGCTTGTGGATAATATGGCATAGAGTTTTCATTGCAAAACCCTAGCTTGGCATTCATTTCCTCCATCATCTGATTACGGAAATGGGATCTGTGGTTAGTAACGATGGACTGTGGAAATCCAAATATAGCTATGATATGATTGAACAAGAAGAGAGCGGCAGTCTTACCATCTTCTGCATATGTAGGCATGGCCTCAGCCCATTTAGTGAAATAATCCATGGCCATGATGATGTAACCATGTTCCCCGGCTAAGGTAGGCTTACAATGCATAAAGTCTATCCCCCATTTGGCGAATGGGTTAACGGCAATGACGGGGTGTAGTGGAGCAGGATGGGTGTCCTTTTAGGATAGAAGTGTTGACAAGGTGGGAATTTCTTAACAACCTCATGACAATCTTTGAAGATCAAAGGCCAGAAATAGCCATCGTGAAGGATTTTATGGGCTCTAACCATCCCAGATAAATGACCGCCACATGCTCCAGAATGGCAATCATGCAACACAAGTTCAACCTCCTCATGAGTGAGGCATTGTTGGAGAATAGAGTCAATCCCACGTATATACAAAGTATCATTCAGGATGAGATAGTACTTTGCGTGGTGACAGATACAACAGTGATCATCATCGGATAAATGCGGTTGAAAACATTGTGTCTGGAGATATATAAGCAAATCTCCATACAAAGGATCAGTAGTGCTTATTAGGAACAAAAATTCATCCGAAAATGAATCACTGGGCTCAGATTCCATCGAAGCATAGGGAAGATCACACATAAGCTCTGCAAAGACCAAGGATTTCTTTGATGTAGCCTTGGAAAACTCCAGATCAAACTCCTGAAGGATAACAATCCAACGGGAGTACTTGCTGCTGAGTACTTGACGAGTCAGGATGTAGTACATCGGGTTCTGGTCTGCCAATACGGTGGTAGTGCAGAGAAGAATGTAATGATGAAATTTTTGTACAGCAATGACCATGGCCAAAGCTAACTTTTCCACACGTGAATAACGGGTTTCAGAATCCAGGAGATTCTTACTGGCATAATAAATGATGTGCTCCTAACCGTGGAGATTGTCCTGTGCTAAAACCATAGTGATGGTAGTAGCAGAGGCAAAAATATACAAGAGAAAGTCCTTTGAATAATTAGGGGGGTGTATCACGGGTGAATAAATCAGAGCATGCTTAAGATTATCAAAGGCTTGTTGGGCCTAGTCATCCCAGAAGAATGGAGTGTTATTTTTAAGGAGACACATATAATCGTGCATTTTCTCTTCGAAATTGCACATAAAAGGACAGAGAAATTTTTCCTTCCCCTGCAAACTTTGGAGTTCAAAGAGATTAGTTGGGACTGGTAGATAAGGAATGGCGTCAATTTTTAAAGGATCTATATGGATGCCATCTTTGGATACCACAAAACATAGCAGGCATCCCGTCTCAACACAAAAAACACATTTATGGGGGTTGAGCTGTATATTATAATGACGACATCGAGGGATAAACTCTCTAAGATGACTAGGGTGGTCCTCCCGTCGCTGTGAATAAGTGGGGAGGTCATCAAGGTACAGTTCAACAATGTGTTTGACATCATGAAACGCATAGGACATTGCATGCTGGGACGTAGCTCCAGCATTTTTCAAGCCAAATGGTAACTTCTTATATGCAAAGGTTCCCCATGGGAAAATGAATGCTGTCTTATGCTGATCGAAGGGTAATATCTCAATTTGATTATAGCCAGAGAATCCATCCATGAAGAAAAAGATGACACTTATAGCACAGTTGTCGATAATCTGATCGATATGCAGGGTAGGAAAGTTGTCCTTGGGACAAGCTTTATTCATATCCCTAAAGTCGATACAGACTCTAATGGTGCCCTACTTTTTATTGACATGGACAATGTTTGATACCCATTCCATCAGGGGTACAGGATAAATAAACTCAACCTTTAGAAGCTTCTCAATTTCAGCTTTTATGGCTGCGACCTTCCTAGGATGGACTTGCCTAAGTTTTTTCTTGACAGGTTTGGGTGAGGGATAAGTTTTAATCTTGTGGACCACAATGGAAGGGTCGATCCCCAACATCTCTTCATAGGACCAGGAAAAAATATCACAGAATTCTTTAAAAAGTGTCTTATAGGCTTCAGATTCATCTGCGGAGCAGTTTTGCCAAACATGAACATGCTCGGCGATATCAGGCTTGGCTGATATGCCAATTGGGTTTGTCTGAGTAATGTTGCAAAGGTTTCCTTCAGAATCTATATGTTGCAACAATATAGGAATTTAGGGAACATTGACAATATCAGTAGGAAACAAGGATGCAAAATCATCGTTAACCGAATTGGTGTTGGGGAGGAACATGGATCTATGATGGTGATCCTCCCAAATGGAGTCATCCGTGCTCATGATCTCAATAATGGACTCATCGAAAGGAAAGTATCAGAGAGATAATCTAGAGTGGGAAGAGAAGGTTCTAACCAATACGGTAAATGGTAAGGATCCGAAGCCACTAGATGAAGATCATCAATGTGATCATTGGAAGAGGTTTGAATGGCATTGTTACCACCTAAGTTGTACTTAGTGGTTTTTATCAAGTGAGCCCGGTGAACCGGACAGTGTTAAATTGTTCAAACTTCAAAAGACCTGTGGAAGTACTTCTAGGAAGTGCTTGTTGTATCATATCACATGTTCATACCCCATGAGGGAGTTGTAATAAATGTTCTAGCATGATAGTGTCTGTAAAAGAGTCGGTCTCTTAGACTTTATTTGTCAATCCGATCAGCCCAGGGTGTTTTTTCCCTTGCTTATTATTGGTTGTTGAATAAAAGACTGATAATTTCTGAGTTTTTCACTCCATACCTCCAAAGTTGGGGTGGTTGGCTTGGCATTTAGGCCTATGGAGGTTATTAGAGTCTATGTGTCAATGTATAAACATGCTAGACATCATTTTTGAGTCATATGAACATGTCTAAGTCCCCCTAGGTGTTTTTCAATTTTCAATTTTTTAGTTTTTTCAGTGTTTTTTATTAAAATTTAATTTTTCCAAAACTTAGGCTATTTTTTAATAGTTTAATTGGAAAAATTGATTTTGTAATAAAAGTGGGCCAAATAATCGGTTTCATTCATGTAGGTGCTCATTTTCAAGCTAAGAGCACCATGTAAACCCATGGACCCATTGTTTCCTAGTTTTGAGTGATTTTCCATCACTCAGGTCAGAAAGCCCCAAAAATTAATTATTGATGAATAATGGAGCAAATCCAAACTCATAGATCAGTGGATTCTTAGTCGATTTGATTGAAATCAGTCAGATCTGAAGCAGATTCACTGGATCTGACAAATCCTTGACAGAAGGAGGTGATCAAATTAGATCCAGAGTTGATCTTCAGCATCCTTTATGGGGAATTTTTCCCTCCCTCTCTCCTCAACACGTTTTGGCTCATTTGGATGAGTTTTGGTGGATGCTTCAGTCAACAGGTTGAGGTGTCAGTCAGATCAGCTCTCCGATTGACAATTCCACTGAGTGAGACTCAGATCTGGCTCAATTAGACACAGATCGGGCATTGATGGACTCTCCATCAGCATATTTGGTCTATCTCCTTGGGATTTGCGCCCCCCCTGGGCTGGATCTCCTGCTTTTTGTATATATCCAAGCACAACTCCCTCTTCGAAGCTGGTTAGAATTGGGATTGAGGTGTTGCTGCTATTGTACTGTTGTTATTCTTCATTTGAAATAAAGAAAAGCTTTGGAGGCAAGACGGTTTGGTTCCATTGCATGTGTGGATGATTATTGTCATTGTTTTACTGAGGTAACCTGTATCTGTGTTCATTTCTTGTTAGGTGCTTGTAGATCTGTGGTTAATATTGGTAATTAGCTTATTACAATCTTGATAGGAAAGGTTCTTTTCAATAAGTTTATTGACTGTCGCTCTCCTTTGATGCATGTTTAGAGATCTAGATTTAGCATGTCCTATAAGCTTATATGCATGTTATCTTGAAGCTATTTGTATGTACTAATCGGATCTCACAAGTTTCTTGGCAAGTTCTTTGATTTCAGCTGAGTTGCAAGTTCATACTTTGGAGAGGATGCTGATCTATTTTTCTTCTTCATTCTCTTCAAAACATTTCAAAGGCATAGTCCCTCGACATTCCACCTGAAAGCTCTACTGCGGATCTTCAAGGAAACCAACATCTCTTTCCTCCTCTTCCTTCCTCAAAATCAACACTTTACCCGGTTACTTTGTTCAGTTCATAGCTTTGATTTCATTTGGATCTATTTCATCAAAGTAAAATATACACAGATCTGATATTTCATAGCTCAAATTCTAGATCTTGCACTCAAAAAAGTTTCATAAGCATTCTAGATCTAGCTTTAGGGAAATTGTCATTTTGCATGAAAATTTAAAGAAAACTTGTAGATCGCAAGCATTAGATTTCCTTTCACTGTTATAAAAATTAATATTATGAAATATAAGTGCACATTTAATTGGCTGCACAAACAGCAAGCCAAGATCCCAAGGAAATCTTGCTTTCCTTGGTTCCCTTTTTGCCCGTTTAGCTAGTTTAACTTCTTTTTTTTTGAGATAAGGCAGGATGATCCAAAGGTACTCTTAAAGTTATTTTGGGAATTTTTGTATTCCAAATTGATCGCTGTATTTTATCAGGTCTGACAGAAAATAAAGGAATCTGCTGTCCGAAGTTGCCTCAGGAGCGTTCAAATCCCCCTAGGGGTCTCCCTTTTCACTAAAAACTCAAAATTTTTCCAAAGTTGTAAAATCTTGGTTTCAGCCTATATCAGGAACAAGAAGTTTCTGATAATTTCAGTTCACTTATTCTGTAACCAATAATAAATAAAATCATTTTTGGAATAGGCTCTTTCGAGCCCATTCCCCATCCCCCCTGGGGGAATTTGCGTCGGTGTCCTTGTCGTCGCTTTCTGCTTACTATTTTTTAAACTAGTATTGATCTAATCTGTAGGGTAGGATAATTTATTTCACTATTAATTCCATATTCCATATTGTACATTTCAAATTAATCATAATACTTACCCCACGATTTCCCGATTGACCCGAAAGGGGAAAGAGATTCGTGGTAGGATTAATTCAGAAACTAGAATTGTGTATTTGTTTTCTTTTTTCCATTATTTATTTATCATAAAATATAAAATTAACCCCTCCTTGATTCCTCGA
Organism: Pseudotsuga menziesii; assembly: GCA_001517045.1. NCBI lineage: Eukaryota > Viridiplantae > Streptophyta > Pinopsida > Pinales > Pinaceae > Pseudotsuga > Pseudotsuga menziesii. The sequence continues at coordinate 594,734 of LPNX010190372.1, forward strand.
TTGAGATCCACTTGGATCGAAAGAGGTTCTTGGAGGGTTTTCTTTTAAACAAGAACACCCAGTTTAAAACTTATTAAAATTTACAAGACTCCAGTGTGTATGCTCTGCACTTGGATGCGGTTCATCTCATCATTCAAGCTATATCAAAAGCACTTGGGTGAATAGCATAATTAGGACTCACTCTCCCCAATTGAAAAACCATCAGGTGAAAATCCAACACCTAGATCAAACCTATACGGTGGCAAAATACCCAAAGAAAGCGGGAACTTCTGAAAATTGACCTCGGGGCACCGATCTCTGTCACACCCTAACGGGTGCGTTATGAACAATAGCCCCAGAGACTCCATTTCAGCCCACATATTCCTTGCGGGTAGCCGTGAAGGTTTAGTTTTGGACATACTCCAAGTACTCTCGGGTATATCTAGAGTCCCCCCTTAGCCTAATTTTAATCAACTCACACTACAATTTTAACTTAAAATATACCAAGAGGCAATCGCAAAACATTCACTCCAAGCACATGCAAGCACATTGATCTGTTTGATTTTATTCCATTCTAAGGCACTGGTTAACTTCTTGCTTTATATATATATATATATTATGTCTCAGTATTGTTCTTTTGTGTGTTCATCTTTTACATCTTGCCATCTGTGATCATCTATAGTTAAATTGTAAACTCTTAAATAACTCAGTCAGTTTAAACATCACAACACTAAGTAATTCTCCTTAGTAACTTAATAGGGTCTACCCCCCTTGGCTCCGTTAGGAGTTGAGCCTAAATGGAGGAGTCAAGAACAAGGTGACAGCCTTGACTCGAGACTTGCCCCCAAGGACACACCCAGTGGCTTGAAGATTTCTGCCACGTGACCCAGGTGTGTGAAAGGAAGCAACAATTTTTGGCGCCGTTGTCGGGGATAAATCTTTTTATTCCCGAGTACGACTTTTGTTTTCTTCCTTTTTTTTGCTTTGTTTGATGAATGCTTAGAGTAGATCTTTAATTTTCATCTGGCGACTCCACTGACTTTTTCCAGTTTTTATTTTTACAAAGAAAAGCAAACAATAATTTTTGTGAAATATTTATAAATGCTTATTTTTCTGTTTCACATGGAGACTCCATTGAAGGGATAAAACCCTGTTTTCTCATAAACTTGTGAAGTTTTGTTGTGTGTAGATGAGCCCATGCAACATGTTAAAACCTTTAAAGCTGATCACTTGACAGCTCCACCTTGTCAGTATAAGGTTTAATCATTATATCAAATGGATACTATTTTGGATGTATTAAAGGAGAAATATGGTGCCCAGTTAACCTTAATGTTTCAACCTATCGATTTCTCAAACATCCCGGGTTTTCCTAACTATGGTGATGGTTTGGGTGATGCATATAAATGGTTTCCAACATTTCATGGAGATTATGGTGACTCGGCCATCTGGCATTTCAGATCTTTCCTTCAGTTGATTTCTAACTTCAATATTCTTTATGAAGACAATATGATGGAGATGTTTGCTAGTACTTTTCAGGATGAGGCTTGTTGTTGGTTCTATCAGGGCCTTCCTGATAAATGTATAACTTCTTTTCCAAGATTCCTTTGGATGTTTTTAGAGAAGTGGCATGATGGTAGGGGTAGTATGAATGGTTTAAAAAAGTTCCTTGAAAAGATCTGTACCTTCTACCTATCTGGGACAGAGTATCACACTGAAACATATGATGGACCTTTTTCCATGATACAAAGTATTGAAGACTTGGAATCATTTCTTGAACATTTAAGTGAAGAGGAGGTTCATGATACTCCCATAATAAAGAATCATGCTAGTTATTTAAGAAAAGAAGAAATTAAGCGTCTTCTTAAAGAATATGAGGTACCTCCCAATGCACAACAAGATTCCGAGGAAGGGAAAATCCAAGTTGATCCTATTGAAGAGCTTCAGGAGGAGCCCATGATGGAACACATTGTTTAAGACTCTCCTCATATCACCATAGCTGAAAACATTAAAGATTTGAGCTATTCTCAAGTGTGTTGCGATGCTGATATTTTTCCAGAAATCTCTCTAGAAAAATCCACTAAGCAACACATCCCAAATGATCCCATTGAATATGTCCAAATGGTTGCCGTGATTGAGGATCCTTTTCATGATATCATAGCAGAAGCCTATAAAGAAACTTATGATAAGATTAGTATGGTGTGTGCTGACACTAGACCTTGTTCTCCACATGTTGATGAAGGTTGGGAAAGCTTATTTCCTTGTAACATTTTATCTAAAGAAGATTGTTATGAATACAAGGAAGACATGGATAGGCAGGAGCATGATAACATGGATGAAGAGTCCCCCACATATGACATGGATGGGAGTGATGACTGTTGGAATTTCATAGATAATCCAAATTGTGAAAATCTTATGGAGAATCCCATCCATGATCTGTCCAACAATGGGAGTGTCTATTCAAAAATTTGTGGAAGTCCAATCTACGATACATCCATAGAGGGGAGCATGGATCTGGATGCCTGGGAAAACCTTAGTATGGAAGAGGAGCATTCAGAATTTTCACGTGATCATTCAAAGTCATACCATGTAGAGCCATACAAGGGTATCAATAATGAATACATTGAGAAACAGTATTGTGGAAAGTCAGATGTGATGTAGTCAGTGAAAAATTAGTCTCAACCATCTTTTTCACCTATAGAGGTTCCTTATGATTTGGAGCTACTTGGGGCTTGTGCAATGAGTTATCATTTGATAGGCCCTGATGATCAGTATGATGATTTAGTTAGTCTAACTCATCGTTCTGATTGGTATATCAGTCCTATCCAGTCATGGATAGAAGCATCCTACATGAGCACATACAAGTTTGGGAAGAATTTTTATGACGTTGTTCATGCCTATGATCTCCCATCCATCCCGCCCATTCTGAATCATCACACAGGTTTGCAATTTCTGAATAAGGTATCCTTACTCTGGCTGGTAACCAAGGACAAGGAATTTTTTTTTATGTTAATAAGATGCTTAGGTGGTTGCATTGGATTTCTGATTACACTTAACCCTTTTTATATGATGCTTAGAGTAGGAAAATAAGCTCCTTGAAAGAGGGCATTTACTTTCTGCGTTTCTATTTTATACTTAGCTATAATAAAACTTTGCTTCTTTTAGTTAGTTACATTTATGTTGTTTAAATAAATCAACTTAGTCGTTCATTTGGTTTTTTATAAAACTTGTGCTACTGAGGTTTTTCTTGTCAAGTTGAGATGTTTTTACAGGGTATATAAACCAGAGATTCTGGTGTTCTCGTATCCTCTCCTTGCCTTAAAGACCAGATCGAGCACACGTCCCATAGTTGGATCCAGAATGTTACCACCTAATTTGTACTTAGTGGTTTTTATCAAGTGAGCCCAGTGAATCGGACAGGGTTAACTTGTTCGGAATTCAACAGACCTGTGGAAGTACTTCTGGGAAGTGCTTGTTGTATCATATCACATGTTCATACCCCATGAATGAGTTGTAATAAATGTTCTAGCATGATAGTGTCTGTAAAAGACTCGGTCTTCTAGACTTTATTTGTCAATCCGATCAGCCCAGGGTGTTTTTTCCCTTGGTTATTATTGGTTGTTGAATAAACGACTGATAATTTCTGAGTTTTTCACTCCATACCTCCAAAGTTGGGGTGGTCGGCTTGGAATTTAGGCCTATGGAGGTTATTAGAGTCTATGCGTCAATGTATAAACATGCTAGACATAATTTTTGAGTCATATGAACTTGTATGAGTCCCCCTAGGTGTTTTTCAATTTTTCAATTTTTTAGTTTTTTTAGTGTTTTTTATTAAAATTTATTTTTTCCAAAACTTAGGCTATTTTTTAATAGTTTAATTGGAAAAATTGATTTTGTAATAAAAGTGGGCCAAATAATCGGTTTCATTCATGTAGGTGCTCATTTTCAAGCTAAGAGCACCATGTAAACCCATGGACCCATTGTTTCCTAGTTTTGAGTGATTTTCCATCACTCAGGTCAGAAAGCCCCAAAACTCAATTATTGATTATTTTAATTAATAAATTGATGAATAATGGAGCAAATCCAAAATCATAGATCAGTGGATTCTCAGCCGATTTGATTGAAATCAGTCAGATCTGAAGCAGATTCACTGGATCTAACAAATCCTTGATAGAAGGAGGTGATCAAATCAGATCCAGAGTTGATCTTCAGCATCCTTTATGGGGAATTTCGCCCTCCCTCTCTCCTCAACACATTTTGGCGCATTTGGATGAGTTTTGGTGGATGCTTCAGTCAACAGGTTGAGGTGTCAGTCATATCAGCTCTCCGATTGACAATTGCACTCAGTGAGACTCAGATTTGGCTTAGTTAGACACAGATTGGGCATTGATGGACTCTCCATTAGCATATTTGGTCTATATCCTTGGGATTTGCGCCCCCCTGGGTTGGATCTCTTGCTTTTTGTATATATCGAAGCACAACTCCCTCTTCCAAACTGGTTAGAATTGAGATTGAGGTGCTGCTGCTATTGTACTGTTGTTATTCTTCATTTGAAATAAAGAAAAGATTTGGAGGCAAGACGGTGTGGTGCCATTGCATGTGTGGATGATTATTGTCATTGTTTTATTGAGGTAACCTGTATATGTGTTCATTTGTTGCTAGGTGCTTGTAGATATGTGGTTAAGATTGGTAATTAGCTTATTACAATCTTGATAGGAAAGGTGCTTTTCAATAAGTTTATTGACTGTAGCTCTCCTTTGATGCATGTTTAAAGATCTAGATTTAGCATGTCCTATAAGCTTATATGGATGTTATCTTGAAGCTCTTTGTATGTACTAATCGGATCTCACAAGTTTCTTGGCAAGTTCTTTGATTTCAGCTGAGTTGCAAGTTCATACTTTGGAGAGGATGCTGATCTAGTTTTCTTCTTCATTCTCTTCAAAAAATTTCAAAGGCATAGTCCCTCGACATTCCACTTGAACGCTCTACTGCGGATCTTCAAGGAAACCAGCATCTCTTTCCTCCTCTTCCTCCCTCAAAATAAACACTTTACCCGGTTACTTTGTTCAGTTCATAGCTTTTATTTCATTTGGATCTATTTCATCAAATTAAAATATACATAGATCTGATATTTCATAGCTCAAAGTATAAATCTTGCACTCAAAAAAGTTTCATAAGCATTCTAGATCTAGCTTTAGGAAATCGTCATTTTGCATGAAAATTTAAATAAAACTTGTAGATCGCATGCATTAGATTTCCTGTAGCTGTTATAAAACTTAATATTCTGCAATATCAGTGCACATTTAATTGGCTGCACAAACAGCAAGCCAAGATCCCAAGGAAAGCTTGCTTTCCTTGGTTCCCTTTTCGCCCGTTTAGCTAGTTTAACTTTTTTTTTTTGAGATAAGGTAGGCTGATCCAAAGGTACTCTTAAAGTGCTTTTGGGAATTTTTTATTCTAACATGCTCACTTTATTTTATCAGGTATGACAGAAAATAAAGGAATCTGCTGTCCGAAGTGGCCTCAGGAGCGTTCAAATCCTCCCAGGGGTCTCCCTTTTCACTAAAAACTCAAAAATTTTCCAAAGTTGTAAAATATTGGTTTCAGCCTGTATAAGGAGCAAGAAGTTTCTGATAATTTCAGTTCACTGATTCTATAACCAATAATAAATAAAATCATTTTTGGAATAGGCTCTTTCGAGTCTATTCCCCATCCCCCCTGGGGGGATTTGCATCGGTGTCCTTGTCGTTGCTTTCATCTTACTATTTTTTAAACTAGTATTGATCTAATCTACAGGGTAGGATAATTTATTTGACTTTTAATTCCATATTCCATATTGTACATTTCGAAGTAATCATAATACGTACCCCATGATTTCCCGATTGACCCGAAAGGGGAAAGAGATTCGTGGTAGGATTAATTAAGAAACTAGAAATGTGTATCTGTTTGCTTTTTTATATTATTTGTTTATCAGAAACTATAAAATTAACCCCTCCTTGATTCCCTGATTGAGATCCACTTGGATTGAAAGAGGTTCTTGGAGGCTTTTCTTTTAAACAAGAACACCCAGTTTAAAACTTATTAAAATTTACAAGACTCCAGTGTGTATGCTTTGCACTTGGCTACGGTTCATCCGATCAGTCAAGCTATATCAAAAGAACTTGGGTGACTAGCATAATTAGGACTCACTCTCCCCAATTGACAAACCATCAGGTGAAAATCCAACACCTAGATCAAACCTCTATGGTGGCAAAATACCCAAAGGAAGCGGGAACTTCTGAAAAGTGACCTCGGGGCGCCGATCTCTGTCACACCCTAATGAGTTCATTATGAACAATAGCCCTAGAGACTCCATTTCAGCCCACATATTCCTTGCGGGTAGCCATGAAGGTTTAGTTTTGGACATACTCCAAGTACTCTCGGGTATATCTGGAGTCCCCCCTTAGCCTAATTTTAATCAACTCACACTGCAATTTTATCTTAAAATATACCAAGAGGAAATCGCAAAACATTCACTCCAAGCACATGCAAGCAAATTGATCTATTTGATTTGACTCCATTCTAAGGAACTGGTTAACTTCTTGCTTTATATATATATTGTGTCTCAGTATTGTGCTTTTGTGTGTTCATCTTTTACATCTTGCCATTTGTGATTATCTATAGTTAAATTGTAAACTCCTAAATAACTCAGTTAGTTTAAACATCATAACACTAAGTAATTCTCCTTAGTAAATTAATAGGGTCTACCCCCCTTGGCTCCGTTAGGAGTTGAGCCTAAATGGAGGAGTCAAGAACAAGGTGACAACCTTGACTCGAGACTTGCCCCCAAGGACACACCGAGTGGCTTGAAGATTTTTGCCACATGACCTAGGTGTGTGAAAGGCGGAAATAGGCATCATACATAGCTTCGTGTGGACTTAACGAGGTAGAATTAACAACATAGTGGCCTTTAGGCTCATAATCAATTGAGGCGATCATATTGACTGACGTGGAATTTGTGCTAGAAGGAGTGGATGGAAAAACTCCCATGAGGGATGAATCCTTCAACACACCTACCCCAATCGACTAGAAGGAGGAGGGGACTAGCCTAACATGGGGATGCTATTAGCCATAGAGGTAGTAACATCTGGCGTACAGAAATCAAGCTGGTCAATAGTAACGATTCTCCCATATGTGGAAATTGGACAATTGAAATACTATTCACTACTACATTTTGACCAAAAATCCGACGGCCGTCATGTCGTATTTTCGACACTTTCCTGTCGCGTGTACGACACTTTGATTTTTTATTAAGCATCGGAAACTTGGCGTCGGTTATCCGACACTTAAGTAAACGTCGGTTAAGCGACACTTAACTAACCGTTGGTTAAATGTCAACCATCGGATAAGCGACAGGTATAACCGTCGTTTAAACCATGGCTTTGGAGAGTACGCGTCGCATAAACGACAGATAGAGATGTCACTTAAGCGATGGATATGAAGAAAAAGCATCGTAAAAACGACATAGAGAGCCGTTGCTTATGGGATGGATATCAAGAAAAAGCATCGCAAAATCGACATCAAGAGCTGTCGCTTAAGCGACGGATAGCAAGAAACAACGTCGCATATGGGACGGATATCAAGACGAAGCGTCGCATAAACGCCAGTCATAGCCGTCGCTTAAGCGACGTGTATTAAGAATAAGTGTCGCATATTCGACAGATAGAGCTGTCGCTTAAGCGACGGTCGTGAATTTAAAAAAAAAAAAAAATTTAAATATCGACATGGTGGAATGGAAGCCCTATTTCCAGATGTATAGGTTCTGCGGCCCATGAACCAAAGGTTTTTTCATGGCAGATCATGGTGACTACCTAGCAATCCAACATTACACAAGTACCACTTTCTCAAGTTATCATCCCTCAATACATCATTATATTGCACCTCTAAGATGGTTAAGGAGGTTTAACCACCAAACCCCTAGCCTAACATTATAGTATTACCTTGGTTACATGTCAATGAAATAACTCATGTTACACTCGAATATAATTTTATAATTTTATGTCATACAAAAGAATTTCCTTTCTTCTTAAATAGTAGAAAAGATTGTGCCTAAAATGATTCCTCTACGTAACTTATGCCCTTTTACCATGGAAAAATGTGAAAGGCAAGCCCAATAGGACAACCAGATAAATCTTATTGAAAAATAATCTAGGCAATTTGTCTATTATGAAGGGGCAATATATGAGGGGCGGGAGATAATTCTTAAAGAAAATCAAATCAAGCAGCTTCTTTTCAACTATGAGACACAAGGTTGGTGCATCTGGATGTACATGCAATGCTAAGTTGACATTTGTGTGTGCAGCACTTAGAGCAGACAGACAAAAATTCCAAGCTCCCTGCCAGCTATGTTATGGAAGCTGTTTCTCATCCGGTTCACAGATTGGAATGCTATTTTTTATCCGTGGATATTCTATGTAAAGTTTAAACTATGTAAGCAGGTTACACAATCATGGGTTTGTTTCAGTTAATGTTGCACAGAAGCATACAATGTGAGCTCCTTACTCTTCTTTCACCCTTCTTGGGTACCAACTAAAGCATTTACACAATTTTTCCAAACAAATATATTTGTATTCAATATCAATAATCTTAACAAGAACTTCAAAGGATTAACAGAAGTAGGAGTATTACCTCATGGATGAATTTGGTATTACCTCAGGATGAGAAGTTTATATTAATCAAAATGAGAAGATACAGTTACGAGAGTGACGGGATTTTCATTGGGAAAACCAAATCAGTTACTTCTTTAAACTTTAGGAACTAATTATCAGTTATAATGATTGCTACTGAAAGGAATATAAAATTTAAGACTGACACTATTGTTTATCTTATTGTCTGTATAGATCCTAATTTGAAAATAGAAGAACCTACTTCCCCATGGGTCGGGGTCGTTGACCATAATCGCTAAAATATATGACTTTAAAACAAAATCAACTAACCAGATAGACATGGAGTTCTCCTTTAGGAGAAGCAGCAAAATACTAATGGTCATCCAGAATGATGATTTGAGGTGTTACCTTGGAACCTATGGCCTGAGAATCAACAATTGCAATGCTTGATTGTCCCACGATCAGTTTCGAAAAGTAGTCATGTGTTTATTGGGGCCGCATTTCGTTGGAAGACTTTTCCTAGCTTTGTGACTAGCACATTGAGCTTGGAATTATGTTCCATTTTTCGTTTAAGAATACTTTGCAGCTAATTTTCCAAGTGTTCCATCCACTAAGGATAGGGGCATTATCCTCCATTCTGATTTAACCATTGGCGTTATCGGTGATTGTACAACCCAAAAGGGTTTTCATATGCGAAAGGAGTGCCAAGGTATTTGTATAGCGGGTATCCTTGGTTTGAGTATTGTCAGGGTCCTATTCCATTCTGCCCAAGTTTTACTAATGATCATGTCCATTATAGATCTAAAAGCTAGTTTGACAAAAAATCCCCAAAGATAAAAGAGCAAAAAAAATCAGGAGGAACCCAAAAGGGACTTTACAGTAGGCCCACTTAGCTAGGATTTGCAGCATTTAGACAAGATTGATTTACCCACCTTAGCATTGATTTTACCTGTTATGCTTTTCAGTCACAATTCTCATCAAATTGCCTCTCTGTGATGTCAATTTCAAGGTATTTCACCATCTGTTTTTGTGAAAAAAATGTAGAGGGTTCTTCAATTCAATTTTGTAAAAAGCTAACCAACATTTTTTACCCTATTTTCTGAAATTCTCCATATCAGTACAGTACTGTGACCAATAACTAATATATGCTCAACTTGTTCATGCAACATTCTACATAATGTAAGAAACCAATTTGGTAAACTTGCCAAATCAACAATTGAGAAGCATCAATTTATGAGACCATGTATAGAAAAAATTATCAAGAAAAACAGAGAAGCAAATGAAATGAAGTATCCTTCAAAAGTCCATTGTTAAGGAACATAGTCTTGCCTTGAGAGAGAGAACGGAAAATTCCAATGCAGCACTAGTTCCAGAAATATCATTCTGCAAGGGATTCTACAAAGTCATTGCATGATGACTACAACATATGCTTCAATGTTATTCCTAGGAAAATGTTTAAAATACCTATGAACCTTCAACTCAAGTAACTATACCCTACCAGCTCCTTGCTGATTAACAACACGGAATGCATTGCTGTCATTGAGTTTTGGATGATGTCCATAAAAGTAAGCTAGTGCTATAGTCACTGCCTCCCTGTCAACATTTTCATCATCAATTTGTAACATGACTACTGGAGCACCGGCTTCTTTCCATGGACCTTGAAGCATGTGCCTGCATTACAAGAAACAAATTACTGAATTAGCCAATAATATTTTAAAAGTGATCATGGACTAAAGAAGAGATTAACAAATCAGATACAGTTAACTCTGATACCACTTTAATGAACTAAACTGTTTAATAACTGAGCCATCACAAAAATACAGGGCAAGAGTCCATAACTATAATGTCCAAAGAACAGAAATAATTAGGAGAGTGTTGACCTTGAAGGGGAAAGCCCTTTGCTACCTGCGAACTTGAAAATCAAGGGCAATCTCTACACAATTACATTAATGATCAGTGCCTCAAACAAGGAGTTAAAGTAGGCAAGAATGCTTTATGAAAC